>CM019074.1:702949-885449 GCA_009667805.1 Leptobrachium leishanense
TCGCTTGGTGAAGGCCTTCTATTTGGCTCATCCCTGTGCCCCTGGGGGTCGTCCAGTGGCCGCCCGTAGGGGGGGGTTCTGTGACGGTTGTCCGCGGCCCCCCCTCCGGCGCCTGGCAGCGGCTTCCTCGCTGCTCGCTGGCCAGGCGCCGAGTGATATCGCGGAACGCTTCCGCACACGTGGGACGCCGGGGGGCGGGGCCAGGCGTATGACGCGGACCCGCAGAGTTTAAAGCCCGGCTTCTCATTCTCACTGGTGCCCTGACGTGGTAGTTACTTCCCGCAGAGCTCTTGTAGTCTGTTGTAAATTATTGGCTATTCTGTGTACCGACCCCTGGCATTGGCACAAACCATTCTGTGTACCGACCCCTGGCATTGGCAAACGAACCATTCTGTGTACCGACCCCTGGCATTGGCAAACGAACCATTCTGTGTACCGACCCCTGGCATTGGCAAACGAACCATTCTGTGTACCGACTGGGCATTGGCAAACGAACCATTCTGTGTACCGACCCCTGGCATTGGCAAACAAACTATTCTGTGCATAACCCCTGGTATTGGCGTTTACTCTTCTATCTTAGTATTGAGGTCAGTCTGTGTGGCATCCTAAGCACGCATCAGACTACCTCTTCTATTGTTTAGGTCTTGGGAGAGCCAACCATTCTAAGGTCTTGTGTACCCTCCTAGTATCGTTCTTTGTGTATACCTATCTTGACGTATTCTGTATCTGTCTAGACGTGCCGACCACTCTAAGGATCGGAAGGGTAGTGAGCGGTCTGCGTAAAGGGACCACCATCTTGGTAACCAGGGGGATCCGTGACACGTGTGCCTGCACCCTGTAATACCTCCCTTTTCGAGACGTTAGCGTGTGCCTGCACCCTGTAATACCTCCCTTTTCGAGACGTTAACGTGTGCCTGCACCCTGTAATACCTCCCGTCTCGAGACATTAACGTGTGGCTGCACCTTGTAATACCTCCCGTCTCGAGATGTTAACGTGTGGCTGCACCTTGTAATACCTCCCGTCTCGAGACGTTAATGTGCTCCTGCACAATGTAATACCTCCCGTCTCGAGACGTTAACGTGTGGCTGCACCCTGTAATACCTCCCGTCTCGAGACTTTAACGTGTGGCTGCACCCTGTAATACCTCCCGTCTCGAGACGTTAACGTGTGACGGCACCCTGTAATACCTCCCTTCTCGAGACGTTAATGTGTGCCTGCACCTTGTAATACCTCCCATCTCGAGATGTTAACGTGTGCCTGCACCCTGTAATACCTCCCGTCTCGAGACTTTAACGTGTGGCTGCACCCTGTAATACCTCCCGTCTCGAGACGTTAATGTGTGGCTGCACCCTGTAATACCTCCCATCTCGAGACGTTAATGTGTGCCTGCACACTGTAATACCTCCCGTCTCGAGACGTTAACGTGTGGCGGCACCCTGTAATACCTCCCTTCTCGAGACGTTAATGTGTGCCTGCACCCTGTAATACCTCCCGTCTCGAGACGTTAACGTGTGGCTGCACCCTGTAATACCTCCCTTCTCGAGACGTTAATGTGTGCCTGCACCTTGTAATACCTCCCATCTCGAGATGTTAACGTGTGCCTGCACCCTGTAATACCTCCCGTCTCGAGATGTTAACGTGTGCCTGCACCCTGTAATACCTGCTGTCTCGAGACGTTAACGTGTGCCTGCACCCTGTAATACCTCCCGTCTCGAGACGTTAACGTGTGGCTGCACCCTGTAATACCTCCCGTCTCGAGACGTTAACGTGTGGCTGCACCCTGTAATACCTCCCGTCTCGAGATGTTAACGTGTGCCTGCACCCTGTAATACCTCCCGTCTCGAGACGTTAACGTGTGCCTGCACCCTGTAATACCTCCCGTCTCGAGACGTCAGTAGTGGGGAAATTAATGGAAACCATGTTAAAGGAAAGGATTGTTGAACATCTAAAAACACATAGATTACAGGATCAGAAACAACATGGGTTTACCTCAGGGAGATCATGCCAAACTAATCTTATTGATTTTTTTGATTGGGTAACACAAATAATAGACACAGGTGGTGCAGTAGACATTGCTTATTTAGATTTCAGTAAGGCTTTTGATACTGTTCCGCATAGAAGGCTTATCAATAAATTGCAATCTTTGACCTTGGATTCCAATATTGTTGAATGGATTAGGCAGTGGCTGAGTGACAGGCAACAGAGGGTTGTGGTAAATGGAGTTTATTCGGCGCAAGGTCTTGTTACCAGTGGGGTACCTCAGGGGTCAGTACTTGGAAACATTCTCTTTAATATTTTTATTAGTGATATTGCAGAAGGTATTAATGGAAAAGTATGTCTTTTTGCTGATGACACAAAGATTTGCAACAGGGTTGACGTTCCTGGAGGGATCAGCCAAATGACAAATGATTTAGGTAAACTAAAAAAATGGTGGGAGTTGTGGCAATTGAGTTTTAACGTGGATAAGTGCAAGATAATGCACCTGGGACGTAAAAACCCAAGGGCTGAATATAGAATATTTGATACAGTCCTAACATCAACATCTGAGGAAAGGGATTTAGGGGTCATTATTTCAGAGGATCTAAGGGTAAGTAGTCAATGTAATAGAGCAGCAGGAAATGCTAGCAGAATGCTTGGTTGTGTAGGGAGAGCCTGTATTAGCAGTAGGAAAAGGGAAGTGCTCATGCCACTGTACAGAGCACTGGTGAGACCTCACTTGGAGTACTGTGTGCAGTACTGGAGACCGTATCTCCAGAAGGATATAGACCTCTTAGAGAGAGTTCAGAGAAGGGCTACTAAAATGGTGTACGGCTTGAAGGAGAAAAGTTACCAGGAAAGGCTTAATGATCTTAACATGTACAGCTTGGAAAAAAGACGAGACAGAGGAGATATGATAGAAACATTTAAATACGTAAAAGGGAATCCACAAGGTAGAGGAAGGGAGTATATTTAAAAGGAAACAAAATAACAAAACAAGAGGACATAGTCTTAGATTAGAGGGGCAAAGGTTTAAAAGTAACATCAGGAAGGATTATTTTACTGAGAGGGTGGTGGATACATGGAACAGCCTTCCAGTAGAAGTGGTAGAGGCCAAAACAGTAATTGAATTTAAGCAAGCATGGGATAGGCATAAGGCTATCCTAAACAAAAGATAAATCCAAGTAAAGTATCCATGTAATTGGGCGACTAGATGGGCCGAAAGGTTCTTATCTGCCGACATTTTTCTATGTTTCTATGTGCTCCTGCACCCTGTAATACCTCCCGTCTCGAGACGTTAACATGTGGCTGCACCCTGTAATACCTCCCGTCTCGAGATGTTAACGTGTGGCTGCACCTTGTAATACCTCCCGTCTCGAGATGTTAACATGTGCCTGCACCCTGTAATACCTCCCGTCTCGAGACATTAACGTGTGCCTGCACCCTGTAATACCTCCCGTCTCGAGACGTTAACGTGTGGCTGCACCCTGTAATACCTCCTGTCTCGAGACGTTAACGTGTGCCTGCACCCTGTAATACCTCCCGTCTCGAGACGTTAACGTGTGCCTGCACCCTGTAATACCTCCTGTCTCGAGACGTTAACATGTGGCTGCACCCTGTAATACCTCCCGTCTCGAGATGTTAACGTGTGGCTGCACCTTGGTAATACCTCCCGTCTCGAGACGTTAATGTGTGCCTGCACCCTGTAATACCTCCCGTCTCGAGACGTTAACGTGTGCCTGTACCCTGTAATACCTCCCGCCTCGAGACGTTAATGTGTGGCTGCACCCTGTAATACCTTCCATCTCGAGACGTTAATGTGTGGTTGCACCCTGTAATACCTCCCGTCTCGAGACATTAACGTGTGGCTGCACCTTGTAATACCTCCCGTCTCGAGACGTTAACGTGTGCCTGCACCCTGTAATACCTCCCATCTCGAGACGTTAATGTGTGCCTGCACCCTGTAATACCTCCCATCTCGAGACGTTAATGTGTGCCTGCACCCTGTAATACCTCCCGTCTCGAGACGTTAACGTGTGCCTGCACCCTGTAATACCTCCTGTCTCGAGACGTTAACGTGTGCCTGCACCCTGTAATACCTGCTGGCTCGAGATGTTAACGTGTGCCTGCACCCTGTAATACCTCCTGTCTCGAGACGTTAACGTGTGGCTGCACCCTGTAATACCTCCCGACTCGAGACGTTAACGTGTGCCTGCACCCTGTAATACCTCCCGTCTCGAGACGTTAATGTGTGGCTGCACCCTGTAATACCTCCCGTCTCGAGACGTTAACGTGTGGCTGCACCCTGTAATACCTCCCATCTCGAGACGTTAACGTGCTCCTGCACCCTGTAATACCTCCCGTCTCGAGACGTTAACGTGTGGCTGCACCCTGTAATACCTTCTGCCTCGAGACGTTAACGTGTGGCTGCACCCTGTAATACCTCCCATCTCGAGACGTTAACGTGTGGCTGCACCTTGTAATACCTCCCGTCTCGAGACGTTAACGTGTGGCTGCACCCTGTAATACCTCCCGTCTCGAGACGTTAACGTGTGGCTGCACCCTGTAATACCTCCCGTCTCGAGACGTTAACGTGTGCCTGCACCCTGTAATACCTCCCGTCTCGAGACGTTAACGTGTGGCTGCACCCTGTAATACCTCCCGCCTCGAGACATTATAAACGGATCGTGTCTGCTATACTTAACATGGGGAGACGCAAAGTACAGTAGGCTCCGCAACCTGAGAAGCGCAAACTGATTTCACCCCGGTGTAATGTTAACTATGGAGTATCGAGGCCAGACGTTAAACTAATCCTAGGGCTAATGCTTACATATCGAGACGCTACAATAACAACTACGATATAGAGCCCTTTGCATTTCTAGGTGCCAGCTGGGGGGCGCCATCTCCCAAGTTCTCTGATGTCACAAACCATTACAGGACCTCGTGTGACATCACAGTATAGACCCCTCCAACATGCTAACGTGTGTTTGAATGTACGTGATATACATGGTCTCTGTCAGGTGATTGATGCTTTGTTTTATCTATGAAAGAATAAATTCTGTAGAATCTCACAGTATACATAGTAATTCTCCTTGTTCTCGCTTGCTGTTTCTGATACAGTAGAAGGCATGGACTTCTCCATAAAGCCCTCACCCCTTACAGGTAGAAACAGGGCCAGTTTCTTGTATTACGCCTCTAATAACCTTTTGGGGTTTTCTCTCTCCAGGGTTTGTCCGAATTGGCAGTTCATGAGATCCAGTTGATTAAAGATCCGTTACACTCCATGAATGAGGAAGAAAAAATCAGTTCATCCAGTTTCCGGCACAGACTGCTGGGGACCCTGCTCGCTCCTCCGGCTGTAAGAATCTGTTTTTATTGTATTGTTTGGGATGGAAGCTCCTCCCCTTCCTAGACACTCTGTGCTCGCTCCTCCAGCTGTAAGAATCGGGTTTTATTGTAATGTTTGGGATGGAAGCTCCTCCCCTTCCTATACACTCTATGCTCGCTCCTCCAGCTGTAAGAATCGGGTTTTATTGTAATGTTTTGGATGGAAGCTCCTCCCCTTCCTATACACTCTATGCTCGCTCCTCCAGCTGTAAGAATCGGGTTTTATTGTAATGTTTGGGATGGAAGCTCCTCCCCTTCCTATACACTCTGTGCTCGCTCCTCCAGCTGTAAGATTTGGGTTTTATTGTAATGTTTGGGATGGAAGCTCCTCCCCTTCCTATACACTCTATACTCGCTCCTCCAGCTGTAAGAATCGGGTTTTATTGTATTGTTTGGGATGGAAGCTCCTCCCCTTCCTATACACTCTGTGCTCGCTCCTCCGGCTGTAAGAATCGGGTTTTATTGTAATGTTTGGGATGGAAGCTCCTCCCCTTCCTATACACTCTATACTCGCTCCTCCAGCTGTAAGAATCGGGTTTTATTGTAATGTTTGGGATGGAAGCTCCTCCCCTTCCTAGACACTCTGTGCTCGCTCCTCCGGCTGTAAGAATCGGGTTTTATTGTAATGTTTGGGATGGAAGCTCCTCCCCTTCCTAGACACTCTATGCTCGCTCCTCCGGCTGTAAGAATCGGGTTTTATACTTTTATTGTAATGTTTGGGATGGAAGCTCCTTCCCTTCCTAGACACTCTGTGCTCGCTCCTCCAGCTGTAAGAATCGGGTTTTATTGTAATGTTTTGGATGGAAGCTCCTCCCCTTCCTATACACTCTATGCTCGCTCCTCCGGCTGTAAGAATCGGGTTTTATTGTAATGTTTGGGATGGAAGCTCCTCCCCTTCCTATACACTCTATGCTCGCTCCTCCAGCTGTAAGAATCGGGTTTTATTGTAATGTTTGGGATGGAAGCTCCTCCCTTCCTATACACTCTGTGCTCGCTCTCCAGCTGTAAGATTTGGGTTTTATTGTAATGTTTGGGATGGAAGCTCCTCCCCTTCCTATACACTCTGTGCTCGCTCCTCCGGCTGTAAGAATCGAGTTTTATATTTATTGTAATGTTTGGGATGGAAGCTCCTTCCCTTCCTAGACACTCTGTGCTCGCTCCTCCAGCTGTAAGAATCGGGTTTTATTGTAATGTTTTGGATGGAAGCTCCTCCCCTTCCTATACACTCTGTGCTCGCTCCTCCGGCTGTAAGAATCGGGTTTTATTGTAATGTTTGGGATGGAAGCTCCTCCCCTTCCTATACACTCTGTGCTCGCTCCTCCGGCTGTAAGAATCGGGTTTTATACTTTTATTGTAATGTTTGGGATGGAAGCTCCTTCCCTTCCTAGACACTCTGTGCTCGCTCCTCCAGCTGTAAGAATCGGGTTTTATTGTAATGTTTTGGATGGAAGCTCCTCCCCTTCCTATACACTCTGTGCTCGCTCCTCCGGCTGTAAGAATCGGGTTTTATTGTAATTTTGGGATGGAAGCTCCTCCCCTTCCTATACACTCTATGCTCGCTCCTCCGGCTGTAAGAATCGGGTTTTATTGTAATGTTTGGGATGGAAGCTCCTCCCCTTCCTATACACTCTATGCTCGCTCCTCCAGCTGTAAGAATCGGGTTTTATTGTAATGTTTGGGATGGAAGCTCCTCCCCTTCCTATACACTCTATGCTCGCTCCTCTGGCTGTAAGAATCGGGTTTTATTGTAATGTTTGGGATGGAAGCTCCTCCCCTTCCTATACACTCTGTGCTCGCTCCTCCAGCTGTAAGATTTGGGTTTTATTGTAATGTTTGGGATGGAAGCTCCTCCCCTTCCTATACACTCTATGCTTTCTCCTCCAGCTGTAAGAATCGGGTTTTATTGTATTGTTTGGGATGGAAGCTCCTCCCCTTCCTATACACTCTATGCTCGCTCCTCCGGCTGTAAGAATCGGGTTTTATTGTAATGTTTGGGATGGAAGCTCCTCCCCTTCCTATACACTCTATGCTCGCTCCTCCAGCTGTAAGAATCGGGTTTTATTGTAATGTTTGGGATGGAAGCTCCTCCCCTTCCTAGACACTCTGTGCTCGCTTCTCCAGCTGTAAGATTTTGGTTTTATTGTAATGTTTGGGATGGAAGCTCCTCCCCTTCCTAGACACTCTATGCTCGCTCCTCCAGCTGTAAGAATCTGGTTCTATTGTAATGTTTGGGATGGAAGCTCCTCCCCTTCCTATACACTCTGTGCTCGCTCCTCCAGCTGTAAGAATCGGGTTTTATTGTATTGTTTGGGATGGAAGCTCCTCCCCTTCCTATACACTCTGTGCTCGCTCCTCCAGCTGTAAGAATCGGGTTTTATTGTAATGTTTGGGATGGAAGCTCCTCCCCTTCCTATACACTCTATGCTCGCTCCTCCGGCTGTAAGAATCGAGTTTTATTGTAATGTTTGGGATGGAAGCTCCTCCCCTTCCTAGACACTCTGTGCTCGCTCCTCCGGCTGTAAGAATCGGGTTTTATTGTAATGTTTGGGATGGAAGCTCCTCCCCTTCCTATACACTCTATGCTCGCTCCTCCAGCTGTAAGAATCGGGTTTTATTGTAATCTTTGGGATGGAAGCTCCTCCCCTTCCTATACACTCTATGCTCGCTCCTCCAGCTGTAAGAATCGGGTTTTATTGTAATGTTTGGGATGGAAGCTCCTCTCCTTCCTATACACTCTATGCTCGCTCCTCCGGCTGTAAGAATCGGGTTTTATTGTAATGTTTGGGATGGAAGCTCCTCCCCTTCCTATACACTCTGTGCTCGCTCCTCCAGCTGTAAGATTTGGGTTTTATTGTAATGTTTGGGATGGAAGCTCCTCCCCTTCCTATACACTCTATGCTCGCTCCTCCAGCTGTAAGAATCGGGTTTTATTGTATTGTTTGGGATGGAAGCTCCTCCCCTTCCTATACACTCTATGCTCGCTCCTCCCATTAAGAATCGGGTTTTATTGTAATGTTTGGGATGGAAGCTCCTCCCCTTCCTATACACTCTATGCTCGCTCCTCCGGCTGTAAGAATCGGGTTTTATTGTAATGTTTGGGATGGAAGCTCCTCCCCTTCCTATACACTCTGTGCTCGCTCCTCCAGCTGTAAGAATCGGGTTTTATTGTATTGTTTGGGATGGAAGCTCCTCCCCTTCCTAGACACTCTATGCTCGCTCCTCCGGCTGTAAGAATCGGGTTTTATTGTATTGTTTGGGATGGAAGCTCCTCCCCTTCCTAGACACTCTGTGCTCGCTCCTCCAGCTGTAAAGATTGGGTTTTATTGTAATGTTTGGGATGGAAGCTCCTCCCTTCCTATACACTCTATGCTCGCTCCTCCAGCTGTAAGAATCGGGTTTTATTGTAATGTTTGGGATGGAAGCTCCTCCCCTTCCTATACACTCTGTGCTCGCTCCTCCAGCTGTAAGAATCGGGTTTTATTGTAATGTTTGGGATGGAAGCTCCTCCCCTTCCTATACACTCTATGCTCGCTCCTCCAGCTGTAAGAATCGGGTTTTATTGTAATGTTTGGGATGGAAGCTCCTCCCCTTCCTATACACTCTGTGCTCGCTCCTCCGGCTGTAAGAATCGGGTTTTATTGTAATGTTTGGGATGGAAGCTCCTCCCCTTCCTATACACTCTATGCTCGCTCCTCCGGCTGTAAGAATCGGGTTTTATTGTAATGTTTGGGATGGAAGCTCCTCCCCTTCCTAGACACTCTGTGCTCGCTCCTCCAGCTGTAAGATTTGGGTTTTATTGTAATGTTTGGGATGGAAGCTCCTCCCCTTCCTATACACTCTATGCTCGCTCCTCCAGCTGTAAGAATCGGGTTTTATTGTAATGTTTGGGATGGAAGCTCCTCCCCTTCCTATACACTCTATGCTCGCTCCTCCAGCTGTAAGAATCGGGTTTTATTGTAATGTTTGGGATGGAAGCTCCTCTCCTTCCTATACACTCTATGCTCGCTCCTCCGGCTGTAAGAATCGGGTTTTATTGTAATGTTTGGGATGGAAGCTCCTCCCCTTCCTATACACTCTATGCTCGCTCCTCCAGCTGTAAGAATCGGGTTTTATTGTAATTTGTTGGGATGGAAGCTCCTCCCCTTCCTATACACTCTATGCTCGCTCCTCCGGCTGTAAGAATCGGGTTTTATTGTAATGTTTGGGATGGAAGCTCCTCCCCTTCCTAGACACTCTGTGCTCGCTCCTCCAGCTGTAAGATTTGGGTTTTATTGTAATGTTTGGGATGGAAGCTCCTCCCCTTCCTATACACTCTATGCTCGCTCCTCCAGCTGTAAGAATCGGGTTTTATTGTAATGTTTGGGATGGAAGCTCCTCCCCTTCCTATACACTCTGTGCTCGCTCCTCCGGCTGTAAGAATCGGGTTTTATTGTATTGTTTGGGATGGAAGCTCCTCCCCTTCCTATACACTCTGTGTTCACCGCACCATTAATTACGTTAGCTCTGCTTTCTCAGCATCTCATACTGGGTTTGAGAATATCTCGGCAGGTAAACATCCTCTAAACTGTCGCCTTATGAAAGGTACTGGTTTTCAACGACCCCCTCACTCTCGCTACTCTTTTACTTGGGATGTGACTGTTGTCCTAAATTTTATAGATAACTGGCCTGTTAACACAACTTTATATCTTTATCCATCAAACAGCTTTCAGATAAATTGGCTACGCCTCATCTCTTGTAAAAGAGTATCCGATGTTATATAAGCGCTAAACTTATCAGGTCGATCCGTCACCCCTCAGGGAGTTTCCTTTTCTACCACTAGACCTACTAAAATGGCTATTACTCCGGTTTCTTACCCAGCTTTCCCTCAGAGTCCTAATCTCTCCCTCTCTGAATATGACCGGGTTACGTCATCATATCACCTTCCATCTTCCGACCAATTATTTTTATCACTTAGGAAACCGTTTCATTCAATCTCTTCCACCAATTTGGCGAGATGGATTAAATGGATCATGTCGGAGAGTGGTATAGATACATCTATTTTTGGAGCTCATTCATCTTGAAGCGCAGCGGCCTCTGCAGCTTTTTCTCAAGGTTGTCGACTTGAAGATTTAGGCCGGCGTCAGACGAACGCAGTGATCACGTCTGTGTTGACGCACAGTAATGTCCGTCTTAGCATAGAATCATGAGCAATAGAGACCCACACACGAAGTACGTGCGCACCAAACCGCGCACACACAACGCACGTGGCAAATGGACGCAAGTTAGGCAAGAACGTAAAACCGCTACCACGGACACGCAGAGTGCGCCACGTCCACGTAGCGTTCTGTGTGAGTGATGAGACGTCAGACGCAGCGCATTTGCGACGTCCAGCACCTTGACGCACACAATGGCTTTTCATATCCTTTTCCAATTTTTATCATTTTTCATATTAATTTTATTTAACATAATTCCCTTTTTTTTCTACGTCCGTCAAGAAAACCGGACCGTGTGGTGTCTACACTATCTTCCGTCAGTACGTCCATCCGTTGTGCACGCACGCACAGTGCGCTCCGACTGCACTCGTCTGACATTAGCCTTAATGAAAACCACTAACTGATCAAATAAGTTGATTTTAAATCAATCACCCACGTTTCTCAATCTTTTAGATCGTAGCTTTCAAGTAGCGTAATACAAAGCCTCCATGTCTGGGGTATAATTTCCCTATTCCCCAATATTTAGTGTAGTGTTTTCTAGTGCTTGGGGCCACGAGCTAGACAATAACGAGGAAGTTGTTTCTGAAGATTGGCAGATAGTTCCAAATTTCCCAGCCACAAGACTAAAGGATGGGTATGATAGGACAGACTATAGAGTGTACTCTGGATCTAACAGGAGAGTGGGAGATGGACGAAGAATTTGAGGGATATCTATGCTCAACTCGAGGAGGTGAGGGAACCAAGGTTGAGATTTCCACAGTGGAGATATTAGAGTTATTGTCACTTGTTTGAATCAAACTAATTGTAGGACTTTTGATAGGAGAATGAATGGCGGAAAGCCGTATGGCCATTGTTGACTTAGGACGTCCGTGCCAGCAGCTTCTGGATCTGGTCTCCAGCTGATAATATGAGGCAGTTGAGAGTTTAATCAGGATGCAAAGAGATCTATAGAGAATGGACCCCAGAGAGAGGTTAAACCTTCCAATCTAATCTGCAATTGGTGGGATCTATTAATTATCTGGAATGCCAATCTGCATCTACATTGGACAACCCTGGAGTGAATTGGGTCTGGTCAGAGAGGTTGTGAGCTAGGCAGTAACCCCAAAACTTTTTGGGATTTCTGATAGTTGGTTAGATCTGGGGCATCCTAGATGATTGCTGTATCTCACCACTGAAAAGTTGTCCATTCAAAGCAAGACAGAAGAAACGGTTGAATCTTTTATAAAGTTTTGAATAGTTCTAAACAGTTGATATCCATCATCCATCATATCAACTGTTTAGAACTCCTGTCTGACTGGTTCGCTATTCAAAACTTTATAAAAGATTCAACTGTTTCTTCTGTCTTGCTTTGAATGGACAACTTTTCAGTGGTGAGATACAGCAATCACCTAGGATGCCCCAGATCTTACCAACTATCAGAAATCCCAAAACGTTTTGCAGAAGACCATTTTCCAACTGTGGTTAAGGAGTCACAATGTGCGCCCCTTCCATAATTGCTGGCATCTGACTCTATAGACATTTCTGGAGAGCGAGGAAATATGCCTCGGCCATTCCAACTCTCCACATGATGTAGCCACCATTTGAAGTTCTTTCCTGGAATCCGTATCTAAGGATATGAGATCCAAGTAAAGATAATTCTGGCGTAGGAAGAACATTTTGCGATGCTGTAGTGCCCAGTAATATAGAGCAGGGCTCAAAATTTCAGGTCCCAAGCTACTAGCCAGGCCTTAAGAGTTACTCGCAACTAATTGCCCCACCTAACCCCTTATCCTGCCCTGCCTCTGCATTCCTACTCGCCCTCATGTAATTTCCACTCGCCAAATGCGAGCAGGCGAGCGGAAATTTTGAGGCCTGATATAGAGGACCTGGGTATATTGTCTGAATGGATGATGAGAGAAGACCTAACAAGAGGGCTAACAAATAAAGGGGAAAGGTCTGTAGAGACAGTATTTTCCATATAAGAATTTTACCCTTATTTCTCTGCCACCATTTCCTTTCTCTTAAGTTACCTTACTTCCCTCCCAAAACCAAACACCCACCCCTCTCCCCCACCCCCCGCTTTCCCCATAAATAAAAACACACGACAAAGTATTGGCGGTCACGTCTTTTATTAATTAAGGCCAGAATCAGTGCCTTTATGGCAGAATTATAAGCAATCCTCGCTTTCTCAAAATAGGTAACACCAGATAACACTGGTACTAGAAATCCAGCCAGATAACACTGGCAACCGCAATGCACCACAAGCATTGTCCAGAAATAGCGGCCGGCCCCACGTGGCTAAGATAGCGTGACCACGCGCTGCTTTCTTTATAGCAAATAGCAGGCCGATAGGATCTGCAAACCAGGAGGCATCTGAGTTTGGCCGAAAAACCACCACCCAGACCCCCTAACCTACAGACCCTCCCCCTCTATCGCGTCTCCACGTGCCAGGGCCGCATATTTCACCGTAAATCGATATAACCATGTTCGTTACGAAAACAATCCCCTGGTTCTGGCCGCAAAACCACCAACCGGCGTTGTGTAACATGGCAAACTATACTATTGGCCATCTTGAACTAAACCATGTCGATCGTTACCATACCCCAGCTCTGGCCGTAAAACCACCAGCCGTCTCACGGGAAGACAATCCCCCAGCTTTGGCCGTAACTTAAAAACCACCAGCTGGCTTCATGTAACATGGTAACATTATGTTCTTGCCAATAACTCAACTAACCATGTCTTTAACCAAAAAGCAACCTCCCCGGCTCTGGCCGCAAAACCACCTGCCGAAGTAAATGCCAATACAATCCCCCAGCTTTGGCCTCAAAAAACCACCAGCTGACTTCATGTAACATGGTGAAATTATCTGACTGCACCTCAGCTAACCATGTCTTTAATCAAAAACAGTCCCCCCAGCTTTGGCCGCAAAACCTCCAGCTGGCTTCATGTAACATGGTGAAATTACCTGACTGCACCTCAACTAACCAAGCCCATATCTAAAGCAATTCACCGGCTTTGGCCGCAAAATACCAACCGGCTTCCTGCAACATGGTATGACTCCATATGGGATCCCACGGGCGGTCTTGTAATGACTGGCAGAATCACCACTTCATTTGCCCTTATCCGTGGTCCAGCTTCTCTCTGACAACGTAACCTTTTCGACTCAGTAAACAGGCAGTAACCTAAAAACAGGGTGGGTAGGGTGGGAAAAGAAAAAAGGGGTTAGAAATGTTCTTCAGCCTCGTGCACTCCTTTTTACTCCACTACCCCTCCCCCTCCCCCTTCTGTTATCTGCCTTGAGTCCACTCCCAGCCACAAATTGGGAACAAAGGGAAACTCCTCCCAACTTTCTGCTTCTTGCTCAAACATATCTGCCCTGAAACCCAATCCCAGCAACAAACTGGGAACACAAGGAACTCACCCAACTTTCTACTTTTTTCTCAAAAAGGGAAATTTCTTAAGCTTCGTCGCTTCCAATTCCGTCTCTTCTCAGTACTTTCCAGTCGTACAAGACAGAGTTTTAAGGTAGGGAGAACTAGGGACATCTACATTGAATTTACAATGAATCCTAGGAACTCTATTGATTGTAATGGAGTTAGGATGGATTTGGGGTAATTTATTCGGAAACCTAGATTTGTGAGTAATGTTCTTTCCAATCCCGATGGAGGCAAAGGGTTTGGACGTTCTGGGCTAGAAATAATAGGTCGTCTAAGTATATTATTAGACATACCCCTCTGTCCCGGAGGTAGGAAACCTCTGGTTTCATGACTTTTGTGAACTCCTATGGTGCCAATGAGAGGCCAAAAGGAAGGGACTTGAATCCCTGTAGCTGATTGTTCCAAAGGAATTGGAGAAAATTCCAGCTCTCTGTGGCTGCTGGAATTGTTAAATACACGTCTTTTAAATCTATTTTGATGATCCAGTCATGTGTAGTAGGACGTCTTTTAATGAGGGGATACCCTCCATTTTGAAATGTGAGAAGACACTGATTTGTTCCATTCTTTCAAATTTAGAATGGGGCAAGCTCTGCCACCTCTCTTTTGCACTAAGAATACGTTGCGTGGGAATAGTGGGGTCTGTGTTGGGGCCAGTTCTATGGCATTTGTGTGTGTGAGTTCTCAGATTCCCCTATTATCATGACGGGGAATCATAATTATAGTAAAGCCACGGAGGCGAGTATTATGCTATCTTATCTTTACTTACGCCGATAGCAGCAAAGAACAATCTCTCAAATACAAAACAAAGTATTTAGAGAGTGAAAAAAACACGTTTAAACAGTATCTATTCATAACACATAACAATGGTACAGTCCAGTATAACAATGGTACAATCCAACTCCTCAAATCCTCTGACAACTGTTGGCTCTTCTCTTTTCTGATGCGAGACATTATCGATTCTTCTTTAACCCATCAAACAGCGGAAGAACGTCATTCCTTCATGGAAACCTTGAACATGTAGTTGAAACCTTTGTAATAAATTCCAATCCAAGGATTAAACTGTCAGAGAAAACAACATATTAGAGATCACCAGAGCTTGTTAACGAATGGTCGAATGATCTATAACCTATTGGACACTTAACATTCACGTCAGATATTAGGGTGGGAAACAGATTCTCCACATTTGGGCAGGATAATACTCGCCTCCATGTCTTTACTATAATTATGATTCCCGTCATGATAATAGGGGAATCTGGGAATTATCCCACAAGACATGGAGGCTCTTATTATGCTAGTTCAAAGCTTAATTAATTAAAGAATGTGACATGTGAGACACTGATTTAAAATAAAATTCTCTAAAGGTGGATTCTCTGGACCAGTCCGCTGTCTTTAAGATGTCTTCAAGACGACATCCACGGAAAAAAGCTCCTGAAGCAGAAGCACTCCGGGAAGAAGGAGCTCCGAACACGGAGACGTCCACACTAGCTTCAGACATGATCCATTTAACCCACCTAGCGAGAGTGTGGTGGAAGAAACTGATTTGTATGGTTTGCATAAAGATATGAACAATCGCTGTGATACACCAGCCCTGTTAGAGAATGTAACCCTTTCATATTCCTTCAAACAACGGACTGGACAAAGTTGAGGACGCTGAGGAAAAGCTGGATAGAAAACCTCTGACAAAGAAGTTTTTGTCCTTTTAGAAACCAAAAATCTCACTCCTGTTGGAGAAAAACATCTTCCCGTTAGATCTAGGGCTCGAACGTCTGAGAACCTTTTGCAGGAAACTAAGCAAAATAGAATGGCCAATTTTACTGAAATTTGTTTGGACAAAACTTCGATATCAGGCCAACTCTCCAAGAGATTAAAAACAACATTGACATCCCAGGTGTTAGAGTAACGAGAACGAGGTGGTCTTTTACACCGTATACCCTTCAATAATCGACATACCATTGGATGTTTCCCTGCAGGAATCCCGTCAAACCCTTGATGCGAAGCAGATATTGCCGATCTTGAATTATTGATCGTGCGATACGCTTTCCCATCCTCAAATAAACGAGTGAAATAACTTAGCAAGCTACTCAAAGAAGCTGAAACGGGATTAATACGTTGTCCCAAACTCCAAGAGGCCCAAGCCTTCCATGCGGATCTATATCTCCTTCTGGTAGATGGGGCCCAGGAACTTGACAACAACGAGGCAGTTGCCTCTGAAATGTCGATGGAAGGCCAATGACCCCTGATATTTTCCATGCTATCAACCGCAACGAGTGAGGATTCAAGATATTGTGAAGTGTCCCTTCGGGATCCCCCAGAGTGTATGGCCAGACCTGGATTAACCTGGGAACGTCCACAGACAGTTCCAGAAGTAGTGGGAACCAAGGTTGGGACCTCCACAGTGGTGTTATGAGCACTATCGTAGCCAATTGCGATTGTACGAGTCTTATTACCGCTAGAATGAGGACGAATGGTGGAAATGCATAAAGAGTCCCTAGCGGCCATATCTGAACCAGAGCATCCATGGCTAGAGCCATGGTATCTGGTCTCCAACTGTAATACTGAGGTAGTAGTGTATTGAGGCGCGATGCAAACAGATCTATAGAAAAAGGACCCCAGATAAATGACAATATGGCAAATACCTCGGTATCTAATCTCCAATCGCTGGAATCTATCAGGTATCGAGAATTCCAATCCGCCACTACATTGTGGAGGCCTGGAATGTATTGAGCCTGAACTGTTAGACTGTGAGACAGGCAAAACCCCCAAAAGGTCTTTGCTGTCTCTGCCAACTGTTTGGATCTGGGACCTCCTAAGTGGTTGATGTAACGCACTGCGGACAGATTGTCCATCTTGAGAAGTATTGAACTCGCCTGGAAATGTTTGACGAAACTTTGAATAGCAAACAAACCAGCGAGGAGTTCCAAACAGTTTATGTGCCAGTGTCCCATCTGCCGCCTGTGGAAAGCGAACCGCATCGCGCGCCCCACCCAGATCTGCTGGCGTCTGATTCTATGACTAATTCTGGTATTGGATGGATGATGGCCCTGCCATTCCATGATTCCAAATGGTTCAGCCACCATTGCATCTCCTCTTTCGAATCATCGTCTAAAGAGATGTAATCTGTATAAAGCCATCCCATCCTCAGATATCACGCCTTCAGACGTTGAAGGGCCCGATAATACAGCAGTCCTGGAAAGACCACTTGTATTGCTGAGGAAAGTAGACCTAGAAGGCGAGCTAACCATCGTAATGGGAACTCCTGTGTAGATAGAAGACGTCTGATTTCCTTGTGGATCGACCAAACGTTGGTTGAAGGCAAAGAAAGAGACATCTCTGTGGAATCTACGGTAAAACCTAGGAATTCGATTAACTGTGTTGGTGTGAGAACTGATTTCTTGTAGTATATTAGAAAACCCAAATTGGATAACAGATTGATCGTCCAATCTTTGTGAACTGTCAATAATGTTTGATCCTTTGCCAGGAGGAGAATATCGTCTAGGTAAATTACTAGACGCACTCCCCTGCTGCGCAGAAACGCTACTACAGGCCTCATTACCTTGGTGAAACACCAAGGGGCGGATGACAGACCGAAAGGTAGGGACTTGAACCTCCAAAGGGTGTCGTCCCAATGAAATTGGAGAAAATCCCTGCTGGTAACCTCTATCGGTATCGTCAGATATGCATCTTTTAGGTCTATTTTGAACATCCAATCTAGCGGAGTTAAGACCTCTTTTAATGATGGAATGCCCTCCATTTTGAAATGGTTGTAGACAACATACTCGTTTAATTGTTTCAAATTGATTACAGGACGGAAATCCCCGTCTTTCTTTTTTACCAGAAATATATTGCTTAAAAACATTTCTCTTTGAGGTATCACCTCTTCTATTGCATTCTTTCTTAAAAGATTTTTTACTTCCAGTGAAGTAATGGCTCTGTCTTTTTTGGGCATAACCATTATTCCCGGAGGTATAGTCTGTACGGGATGAGCAATGAACTCTATCCTGAAACCCTGAATTGTCTGAAGAACCCATGAATCAGATGTGATTATTTGCCATTGATTGAAAAAATTTAATGTCCTCGCCCGCGTTTTGTGCGTTTCCATCTCCGTTTGGTGGCCGATTTTAAATGGCCCCTTTTTTTAACCACAGTGGAATGTTGTGGAGAATCATGTGTACTTGAATAAGTACGTTTCTTATGTGAGCATTTTTTAGGGAGTTGCTCACCTCCTTCATTTGAGGTACCAGGGACCTCTTCATCCCGGTGCGAATCAATGGATAAAAATGTATCTGACGCCGGGGAAATAATGGAGGACCTTCTGGCCGAATGACTTGCCAGTACCCTAACCATAGTATTTTCTAAGTTATTAGAGAAAGCTGACATCGCAGACACAAAGGCATCGGCCTGGTTAGTATTTAAGGGAACAGGCACTAGAGTACCTGGGGTGACTGGTACCTTATTATTGGCCATAATCGCTAAGTTAATTTTACTGAAAAAACTCGCCGTTTCATAGACGTTTTATGCAACCGCCGGTCTCCTGAGGTAACTCGCCACGACCCACTGTGCATGCACGGACCGTCGCGAGCGTTTACCTCAGGCAGTGGCGCAAAACCGCGCCTCTCCAAATGACGGAGATGCGGGGAAGGCACCAAAACATAACAAATAGCCGCTGCATAGACTGACACGCACAGAAATGGGGAAAAAAACCTCCTCAGCTGGGCAACAAACTATACCATCTCCCAAACAAAAAGAGATAAATAGCTGAGAATAGCCCCTGTAATGAATACAACTAACACAAATACAAAGTGTATGTAAATAAAATATATATCAATTAATAAGATACATTTGTACACATATATATATATTTAATGTTACAGCGAAAATACAGTAAAACTGTCAGATAATTAATTATTGCTGCTGATACTCATCTCGGCGAGCAGCAAAGAAAAGAGGAGAGCCAACGGTTGTCAGAGGATTTGAGGAGTTGGACTGTACCATTGTTATACTGGACTGTACCATTGTTATCTGTTATGAATAGATACTGTTTAAACGTGTTTTTTTCACTCTCTAAATACTTTGTTGTTGTATTTGAGAGATTGTTCTTTGCTGCTATCGGCGTAAGTAAAGAAAAGATAGCATAATACTCGCCTCCGTGTCTTGTGGAATAATTTGTAATTTCCTGAGACATTAATGTGTAATTGTGGGAAGATCTAAACATTGGTGTTGGTGGATGAGGTTGTACAGGCAGCATATCGAACTCAATCGCGTAACCTGTAATTGTGTGTAGGACCCATAGTTGGGAAAAATTTTGGAGCCTGCCCCTACCTGACTTGGGAGGGAAAAACATTGGTTAGTATACTTACTGAAGTATCCCAGGCGTCTGGAACCTCGGATGGAACGTGAATGACTTGGTCTGGATTGTTGAGGGGAAAAACTCTGGGGCTTTGTTTGATTTTTGACAGAGTCCCCTTACTTCTTGCAGTACAGAAGAGGGCGCTATCATACTGGGACCATCTAAACATCAGCAGCCTCAACTCATACCACCATAAAGCCCTACTGGCCAACAAGGACCGTCCAAAACCATGTGGGCTGCAACAACTCATATCCACCCTGATCATCCAAAACCCCCATGAAGGCAACCTGACAAAATATCAAATAAAGGCCCTAATTAACGATTCCAGGGAAAACTATATCAGAGAATGGAGACATGATATAGCAAACTCCAAGAAACTCACCATTTACCAATCCTTACAGAGGGAATACAAACTGGCCCCATACCTGGAGGTACTACAAGACCCCAAGGACAGACAGATCCTGAGCCGGTACAGACTGAGCGCCCACAGCCTGGAAATTGAATCAGGGCGGCATAGACAGACCTACAAGTCCAGGGAGAATAGACTGTGCCAGCGTTGTGACCAGGAGGCCCTGGAAGATGAGGTCCACTTCCTCCTACAGTGCCCCAAGTACTCAGCACTGAGGGAAACTCACTTCCAGAGACTCTCCGCTCTCATCCCGGACTTCACCTCTATAGAAGAGACGAGGAAACTCCACATCATATTGGGAGAAGAGGAGCCGGCGGTGAAAATATCTGCCCAATACGTCGCAGAATGTCACAGACTGAGAGGAACATGAGAGATCCTGGACTTATAAATCCCCAACACAGACTCGCCCCCATCCCCCTTCACATTATCCCTTACCCCTGATAATGTCCATGGACTTGCCCATTCCCCCCCCATATATATGTCCCACTACCCCCCTCCTCCCCATATGCTTTGGCAATGCTAAAATGTATTTGGTCCTGCCAATAAAGCTTATTTTGATTTGATTTGATTTGATTTGAGTAAGATGCCTGGAAGGAGCCTCTAGAGGTGTTTGATGGTATTGACCGGAAAAACGGCCCCTACTTTTCCCAGCCATATCGAAAACCTTATTAGGGAACATTCTCTTCATGGAAGTTTGAACTTGTTCCATGGTGGTAAACGTGCCGGCAAGCTTTTTCATCTGGTTCAAGATATTTTCGTGAAAGAATAGGCCATCGATGTTGAAGGCCTGGCTCTTTACTCGTCACAGATGCTCGTTTAGGATTAATTCTGAGTAGAATGGAACGTCTCCTCTCAGTGGAGATTTCTGCGTTCACATTCCCTAATTGGCAAATCAAGTGTTGAACGCAGCCACAAAATTCAAATCTGTCCGGTTTGACATTTTCCAGTAAGGGATGTTCAGTAGAATTAAACATTTTAGATAAGGGGCGCAGCATATGTAACAGCTTATCTTGGCAACCTTTTAGGGTGGCATCAATTCCCCTTTTTGGGGACCAAACAGATTTGCTCAAGAATTCTATAATATCTGGATTTACTTCAGGAATTGCAGAAGCATCCTGTGTAGGGCTGCAACTAACGACTATTCTCATAATAATTAGTTGGCCGATTATTATTTCGATTATTCGATTCATCTGATAAAAAAATAATTGTTTACTTAAAAGGAATTTTATGTAAAAAATAACTGCAACCCCTCCCCCTTTTTCAGAAGTAATTTGCGTAGTGTGTGTAACTTTCGTACGTACATACGCAAATTGCATATCTTGTGTACTTTTCATACACAAGGTATGCGAGTGCTTGGTCAGAGGGATGGGTCGGTGCTGCGAGTGCTTAGTCAGAGGGATGGGTCGATGCTGCGAGTGCTTGGTCAGAGGGATGGGTTAATGCTGCGAGTGCTTGGTCAGAGGGATGGGTTAATGCTGCGAGCGCTTGGTCAGAGGGATGGATTGACGCTGCGAGTGCTTGGTCAGAGGGATGGGTTGATGCTGCGAGTGCTTGGTCAGAGGGATGGATTAATGCTGCAAGTGCTCGGTCAGAGGGATGGGTTGATGCTGCGAGTGCTTGGTCAGAGGGATGGATTGACGCTGCGAGTGCTTGGTCAGAGGGATGAGTTGATGCTGCGAGTGCTTGGTCAGAGGGATGGATTGACGCTGCGAGTGCTTGGTCAGAGGGATGGGTTGATGCGAGTGCTTGGTCAGAGGGATGGTCGATGCTGCGAGCGCTTGGTCAGAGGGATGGGTTGATGCTGCGAGTGCTTGGTCAGAGGGATGGGTTGATGCTGCGAGTGCTTGGTCAGAGGGATGGATTGACGCTGCGAGTGTTTGGTCAGAGGGATGGGTTGATGCTGCGAGTGCTTGGTCAGAGGGATGGATTGACGCTGCGAGTGCTTGGTCAGAGGGATGGGTTGATGCTGCTAGTGCTTGGTCAGAGGGATGGTCGATGCTGCGAGTGCTTGGTCAGAGGGATGGGTTGATGCTGCGAGTGCTTGGTCAGAGGGATTGACGCTGCGAGTGCTTAGTCAGAGGGATGGGTTGATGCTGCGAGTGCTTGGTCAGAGGGATGGGTTGATGCTGTGAGTGCTTGGTCAGAGGGATTTGTTGATGCAGCGAGCGCTTGGTCAGAGGGATGGGTCGATGCAGCGAGCGCTTGGTCAGAGGGATGGGTTAATGCTGCGAGTGCTTGGTCAGAGGGATTTGTTGATGCTGCGAGCTCTTGGTCAGAGGGATGGGTTGATGCTACATGCACAGCTTATGCGCATGTTTGCTTTCTCAAATGAACGCTGTAAGGATATAGAGTCAACCAGCACGCAGACAAAACCCAGAAAGGCAAGAAAAAACCCTAAACTGAGAAGCTGGTCCTTAGAATGGCCAGGTACTAATCTAAAATACATAGAAGTACAGATCAGGGACAGGAGAGATATCGTAGTAATAACAAGCCAGAGGTCGGTACATGAGATAAACATAAGCCAAGGGATAATCACAGAAAACACAGTCAAATATACAAGCCAGAAGTCAAACCAGAAAACCAATATGCAGGAGCTAAAGACACGCGCTGAGGGCTAGAATAAACCACGTCAGGGCTCAGAGCACAGAGCGGAGATCCCGGAGCAGTGGGATGAGAACGGTGAAAGGCACGGACCAGACAGGGGGCATGGAGATCAGAAGTTGGAACCCATGAGCGTTCCTCCGGGCCATACCCTCTCCAGTGCACCAAATATTGAAGACCACCACGGGAATGATGGGAATCAACAATGGACTGGACCTCAAATTCTTGTCCCTGGACCAGTACAGGACGAGGTCGAGGAATGACATTGGTGAACCGATTGCACAGAAGGGGCTTCAACAAGGAGGTGTGAAAGGTATTCGGTATACGGAGGGTACGAGGTAGGTCCAGCGCATAACTGACTTCGTTGATACGTCTTAGGACCTTGAATGGACCAATATACCACGGAGCAAATTTCATCGATGGCACACGTAACTTAATGTTACGGGTAGACAACCAGACTCTCTGGCCTGGAACATAGGAAGGACCCATCCGCTTATGCCTATCTGCATAGGTCTTCTGTTGGACTGCAGCTTGACAGAGATTGGAACGTACCAAAGTCCACACCTTATGAAGAGACTGAACATAGGAGTCCAAGTCAGGAAGACCAGTGTCAGAACTAGGGGATGGCAAAAAGGTAGACTGGAAACCATGGGCAACATAAAACGGGTAGTGACCAGACGAGGCATTCACATTACTGTTCAGAGCAAATTCAGCCCAAGGAAGTAAAGAAACCCAATCATCCTGCCCTTGAGAAGAGAAGCTACGAATGTAGTTCTCACTAGACTGATTAGCACGTTCGGCAACTCCATTGGACTGTGGGTGATAAGCAGAAGAAAATGATACTTTAATGCCCAACTGTGAACAGAAATTTCGCCAAAATCTAGAAATGAACTGGGGACCCCGATCAGAGACAATTTCATGAGGCAAACCATGTAATCTGAATACCTCTTTGGCAAATATGTTGGCTAGACCTTTGGATGTTGGCAATTTCTTGAGAGGAACCAGATGAACCATTTTAGTAAAGCGATCAACAATGGTCAAAATCACTGTATGCCCTTCAGAAGGTGGCAAATCTACTATGAAATCCATAGAAATATGTGACCATGGTTTGTCAGGGATGGCTAGTGGTTGCAATAGCCCTGCAGGACATTCAGTAGAGGCTTTGTATTGTGCACATACCACACATGCCTGTACATATTCCCTCACATCCATGGCAATGTCTGGCCACCAGTACATCGGTGTAAGGGCTGACCATGTCCTTTTTATACCAGGATGACCGGCTGGCCTGGAGGCATGATAACATGAGAGTAGTTCCTTTCTTTCTGTGTCAGGAACAAACAACTTGTCAGAAGGAGTCTCAGGGAGAGCTGTACTTTGCATAGCTTGGATACGAGTAAGGAGTGTAGAAGTAAGGGTGAGATGAGTAGCTGCCACTACTCTCTCCAGAGGAACAATCGACTCAACTGGTCTATCTTGCTGTTCTGTGACCTCAAATTGCCTGGAAAGCGTGTCTGCCTTAGCATTTCTGTTACCGGGCCTATAGGTGATTATGTAATTGAAATGAGTCAAAAACATAGACCACTGGGCTTGACGGGATGACAGTCTTTTGGCATCGGCAATAAAGGTCAGGTTTTTATGGTCAGTCAGAATCATAGTGGGAGTAGGAGCTCCTTCAAGTAGGTGTCTCCACTCCTTCAAAGCAGAAATGATAGCCAGGAGTTCTCGGTTACCGATATCATAGTTCCTTTCAGCACTAGATAATTTCTTGGAAAAGAAGCCAGAAGGCGTGAGTGGTTGGTCAGGGGATTCTCTTTGGGAGAGAACAGCTCCTACTCCTGTCTCAGAGGCATCAACCTCTAGGATGAAAGGCTTCCTTGGATCAGGGTGGACAAGTATTGGGGCTGTAGAAAAAGCCTCTTTAAGAGTCTCAAAGGCTTTAACGGCTTCAGGGGACCAAATACGGGTATTAGCTCCCTTCTTGGTCATATTGGTAATGGGTGCCAGTATTGTGGAGAAATGGAGTATGAACCTGCGGTAGTAGTTGGCGAACCCTATGAATCTCTGAATAGCTTTTAGCCCTATAGGACATTGCCAGTCAGTAACAGCAGTAAGTTTAGCCGGGTCCATGGAAAATCCTTCTTCGGAAATGACATAACCTAGAAATGCTAACTTAGGTTGGTCAAAGAGACACGTCTCCAATTTTCAGTAAAGGCCATTGTTCAACAACGTCTGAAGAACCTTTTTAACCTGCAAGTGGTGAGTAGCGAGATCAGGGGAGTAAATAAGTATATCATCCAAATACACGATGACACAGTCGTGTTTGAAATCACGCAAAACATAATTTATAAAATCCTGGAACACAGCTGGAGCGTTACATAGCCCAAAGGGCCTTACAAGGTACTCGTAGTGACCAGATCTGAAAGCGGTTTTCCATTCATCACCATCTTTAATACGCACTATGTTATACGCGCTTCTTAAGTCAAGCTTAGAAAAGATCTGGGAACCTTTTAACCTGTCAAAGAGTTCCGCAATCAATGGAATGGGATAGGCATTTTTCACAGTTATTTTATTTAATCCCCTATAGTCTATGCAAGGTCTTAAGTCCCCTTCTTTCTTAGAGCCAAAAAAGAACCCAGCACCAGCAGGAGATGTGGATTTCCGTATGAAGCCCTTAGCAAGGGAATCCTTTATGTACTCCTCCAATTTGAGGTTCTCATGTTGAGACAGAGGATACAATCGTCCCTTGGGAGGAAAAGTGCCAGGAAGAAGATTAATAGCACAATCATAGGGTCTATACTCAGGTAAAGTCTCAGCCCCTCCTTTGTTGAAAACCTCCCTGACCTCCTCATAATGTATAGGAACCAATACAGATAAAGGAGCAGCAGTGGGTACATTTATGGTGTGCACAGACTTGACAGGAATCATGCATGAATCAAAACAAGACTTGCTCCATGACAGAACAGTGTTTCTTCTCCAGTCTATGACTGGATTGTGTTTATGTAGCCAAGGATACCCCAAAACAACAGGACATGAAGGAGATAATAGGAGTTGGCATACCACAGTCTCTTTATGGAGAACTCCTACAGACATGGAAATAGGACTGGTCTCCTTAGAAATATATGGGTTGGAAAGGGGTCTGCCATCTATAGCACGAATAGCTATAGGTGGGTTTTCTCCAAACAGGGAATCCCTTTCTCCAATGCAAAAGTGGTGTCCATAAAATTGTCCTCTGCCCCGAATCAAGAAGTGCTGATCTACCTGAATAATGGAGGAACCACACCTGTCACGGATGGCTCTGTTCTGGGGCGCCTGGCAGCAGATTCCTCGCTGCTCACGCTGGCCAGGCGCCGAAAATAACGCCACCTCGCTCTCGGGGCGAATCACACGGGTGGCGCTCACGGGGACGCCGGGGGCGGAGCCTGGCGTTATGACGCGGACCCGCCGGGTTTAAAACCCGGCTTCACTAGTTCGCCGGTGCCCTGACGTGGTATTCACTTCCCGCAGAGCTCTTGTGTTTTTTGGCATAATATCTGTGTCTGACCTTGCTTCTGACTTGAACATTCTGTGTATGACCCCTGGCATTGGCGAACGAACCATTCTGTGTATGACCCCTGGCATTGGGAACAACCATTCTGTGTATGACCCCTGGCATTGGCGAACGAACCATTCTGTGTATGACCCTGGCATTGGTGAACGAACCATTCTGTGTATGACTCCTGGCATTGGCAAACGAACCATTCTGTGTATGACTCCTGGCATTGGCAAACGAACCATTCTGTGTATGACCCCTGGCATTGGCAAACGAACCATTCTGTGTATGACCCCTGGCATTGGCGAACGAACCACCCTGTGTATAACCCCTGGTATTGGCATTTACTCTTCTCACGGTTCTGCTCTTAACTTTGGTACCGAGGTCAGTCTGTGTGGCACCCTAAGCACACATCAGACTACCTCTTATATTACTAAGGTCCTAGGGAGAACGAATACTCTATTCTGTACATCTGTCTGGTGTTTACCCTTGTTTGTCTATTGTCTGGTTAATTATCTGTCTAGTTGTGCCGACCATTCAAGGATCGGAAGGGTAGAGAGCGGTCTACGTATAGGGACCACTATTCTGGTATTCAGGGGGATTCGTGACATTACGTCAGGGCCAATGGATCCCGCAGACCTCTCTAATCAGTTGGCACGTATCGCAGCCAGACAAGAGGAGCAGGACCATAGGATGGACCAGATTTCTCTCGCTCTGCAAACCCTGTTAAATCGGTCCAATACAGGTACCACAAACCCTCCAGACCCAGTATTACCTAGGGTCAGTTCGGTCTCTCCTGAAAGACATAGGCTTAGTATGAAGGCACCCTTACGCTATGATGGTACACCAAGCTTATGCCGGGGTTTTTTGACCCAACTCGAGATCTTGTTTGAGAATAACCCAGGGTCTTGTATGTCTGATAAAGCCAAAGTAGGCTATCTGATTAATCATTTAACAGAAAAAGCTTTATTATGGGCTACGCCATTGTGGGAAAATAAGAAACCCATCATCTATGACTATGAGGGTTTTACCTCTGAGTTAAAACGTACCTTTGATCCCTCTAGAAGGGCTACCAATGCGGGTAGGTCCTTGTTTCACATTAAACAAGGTAATAGGAGGGTCTCCGACTATGCCATAGAGTTTAAGACTTTGACGTCAGAGGTGCTTTGGCCGAACGACGTTTTAACCTTAGCCTTTACCGAAGGCCTGAACGAGGCTTTTATGTTTGAGCTGGCTCCCTTAAAATTACCAGAAAATCTGGACCATCTGATTGATTTTTGCATAGCCATGGACGATCAAATTAGGGAAAGGAGACACCCCAGAGACAGACCCAGAAGGGTCTTGCCTCCTTTACCCTTATTACCCAGACACACCAGTACGTCAGGTAACCCGGAGAACGCAAAAACAGATATGCCAGTCGTTGAACCTATGCAAATAGGAAAAACGGGTATTTCGGAAGCAGAAAGAGCTCACAGAAGAGAAAAGGGGCTCTGCTTCTATTGTGCAGGGGCTGATCATTTCCGCCTTCAATGTCCTCAGAGACCCAGGGTTAGCAGGGGGGAGAGTGGCAAATCGGGTCAAAGAACAGCCAATACCCAGGTTATCGGTTCTCTGTATGCCTCCTTTGTGGATAGTGAAAAAAAAAATCCAGGATTCTGGTACCGATCTCCCTAACCTGGGAGGGGGTTCACCTCAAGACTGAGGCGTTCTTAGACTCTGGGGCCTCAGGTAATTTCATGGACAAATATTTTGCTGCCAAAAACCTCTTACCTCTGGTTCTCAAGGAGAAGCCTCTAATGGTGGAGGCCATAGATGGTAAACCCCTGTCATGTCCACATATCACTCACGACACTGTCGATGTATGTATGAAAACAGGAGTTTTGCACCATGAAACGATAAGATTTCAAATTATTGAATCTCCCTCATGTCCTGTCGTTCTTGGGTTTCCATGGTTAACAGAGCACAACCCGGTTATTGATTGGGTCCAGAGAGACATAAAATGTTGGGGTCCTAGTTGTCAGTCTAATTGCCTAGGCAGGGTCAATGTGATTGGTAGCCTCAATATTGCCACAGCCCCTCCTTTATCTACAGAGGTCCCTGACTGTTATCTGGCATTAAAGGAGGTGTTCTCTAAAGCCAGGACTGAGGTCCTACCACCACATCGTCCATATGACTGTGCTATTGATTTACTCCCCGGTACTATGCCTCCTAGGGGACACGTATACCCTTTGTCACAAAAAGAAAATGACATTATGGAGGAATACATAAGGGAGAATCTAGAGCGAGGATTCATCAGACGGTCCTCCTCTCCAGCAGGAGCAGGTTTCTTTTTTGTCTCCAAAAAAGAGGGAGATCTGCGACCTTGCATCGATTATAGAGGTTTGAATAGGATAACTATAAGAAATGCATATCCCATACCTCTCATAACAGAATTGTTCGACCGATTAAAAGGGGCCCGTATATATACGAAGCTCGATTTACGCGGAGCTTACAACCTGGTTAGGGTTAAAAAGGGGCATGAATGGAAAACGGCTTTTAATACACGTAGCGGGCATTATGAATACCTGGTGATGCCCTTTGGATTATGTAATGCGCCAGCCGTTTTTCAGGACCTCATAAACGATACCCTAAGGGATTTTCTGCAAGAGTTCGTCATAGTATATCTGGATGACATCCTGATATACTCTCCTGATGTGGAAACTCATCACGCCCACGTGAAACAAGTGTTGAAAAAACTATTGAAGGCTGGATTGTATTGTAAACTAGAAAAATGTTTATTCGACATAGAAACAGTGCATTTCCTTGGTTATATAATAACCCCTGAGGGTTTTCAAATGGATCCTAAAAAACTCTCAGCAATTCTTGACTGGCCTCTACCCCAAGGGCTTAAAGCCATCCAGAGGTTTCTGGGGTTTACTAACTACTATCGGAGATTCATTAAAGACTTTTCAGCCTTGGTAGCTCCCCTCACGGCTATGACAAAGAAAGGGGTGGGAAATCAGAAATGGACACCTCAAGCCACTCAAGCCTTTGAGGTACTTAAACAAGCATTTACTACTGCCCCTGTTCTCCGACATCCAGATCCGGCTCTGCCTTTCCAAGTAGAAGTTGACGCCTCCGAACTAGGTCTTGGTGCAGTCTTGTCCCAAAGGGAGGCACCCGACAAACCCTTGCATCCATGCGGCTTCTATTCCCGGAAATTGTCCCCGGCAGAGAGGAACTATGACATCGGAAATAGAGAGTTGTTAGCAGTCATCTCGGCCTTGGCAGAATGGAGATACTTATTGGAGGGGTCTAGGGACCCGATCGTTATCATAACCGATCATAAGAATCTCACGTACATTGGAGATGCTAAACGTTTAAATTCCAGACAAGCGAGATGGTCATTGTTTCTTTCAAGTTTTAATTTCGTGCTTACCTATAGACCTGGGTCCAGAAACATTAAAGCAGACGCATTATCGAGACAGTATGAATCTTATGAACATAATATCCAAGATCAGCATCCCATTGTACCCCAGGAAAGGATTATAGCCTCTACCACGATTAGTGTCTCGTCTCCTCTAGTGAAAAGGTTGCAGACCGTCCAGGGTGCAGCTCCTGGGGGGAAACCTCCCGCGAAACTCTTTGTACCTGAGAACGAAAGAGAGGAAGTATTTAACGTTTATCATGACAATAAAACCTCTGGGCATATGGGTATCACCAAAACAGTGTCTAGTATCCGTAAACTCCTCTGGTGGCCCACATTGCGCCGAGATGTTAAAGATTACATAGCTGTGTGCGAGGTGTGCACAAGACATAAAAGTCCCAAAACAGCACCCATTGGTTTACTCCAGCCTTTGCCGATCCCCGAACGACCATGGTCGCATGTAGCCATGGATTTCATAGTAGACTTACCTGAGTCAAGAGGGAATACAGTTATACTTACGGTCATAGATCGATTCTCCAAGATGGGTCATTATGTTCCTCTTCGGAAACTACCTTCGGCAGCCGAACTGGTGCCCATTTTCATTTCTAACGTGGTCCGCATACACGGTATTCCTCTGGAGATTGTCTCTGATAGGGGGACCCAATTCGTCTCCAGATTCTGGAAAGGGTTTTGTAAGAATGTGGGGATAGACTTATCCTTCTCTTCGGCCTATCACCCCCAGACTAACGGAGCAGCAGAACGAGCCAACCAAAATATAGAGAAATATCTCAGGTGCTTTATATCAGAACAACAAAATAACTGGTCAGACCTGTTACCATGGGCAGAGTATGCTTTGAACAGTGCAGTGAGTGAATCCACAGGACATTCCCCTTTCTTCACTGTTTATGGTTTTGATCCTCCCGTGCTCCCCGCTACGTTTCCTGATACCACGATTCCTGCTTTGGATGAGCATTTGGCATCATTGAAAGAGACTTGGGAGAGAGTCAAACAGGCACTGGAAGAGAGTAGTGCCATCCAGAAAACCAAGGCCGACAGACACAGGAGGCAGGCACCCGTGTATCAAGTTGGGGACAGGGTTTGGCTTTCTTCACGGAATATCAAGCTCTTAGTGCCTTCCATGAAGTTGGCACCTAGATATATCGGCCCCTATAAGATTCTGCGGCGACTCAACCCAGTCTCCTATGCTTTGGCATTGCCCCCCATATTAGGATACACAATGTGTTCCACGTAAGCCTTTTGAAACCGTTGTTATGTAACCGGTACACCAAGGCCCGTGCTCCACCTCCTCCTGTCTCTGTGGAGGGCGAGGAGGAGTTCGAGGTTAAGGCCATTTTGGATGCCAGGATGTCTAGGGGGTCCTTACAGTACTTGGTCGATTGGGTGGGTTACGGTCCAGAGGATCGTTCTTGGATTCCGGCTGCTGAAGTCCATGCCCCTCGGTTGGTGAAGGCCTTCTATGTGACACACCCCCGTGCCCCTGGGGGTCGTCCAGTGGCCGCCCGTGGAGGGGGGGTTCTGTCACGGATGGCTCTGTTCTGGGGCGCCTGGCAGCAGATTCCTCGCTGCTCGCTGGCCAGGCGCCGAATAATAACGCCACCGGTGCGCTCACGTGGGACGCCGGGGGCGGAGCCTGGCGTTATGACGCGGACCCGCCGGGTTTAAAACCCGGCTTCACTAGTTCGCCGGTGCCCTGACGTGGTATTCACTTCCCGCAGAGCTCTTGTGTTTTTTGGCATAATATCTGTGTCTGACCTTGCTTCTGACTTGAACCATTCTGTGTATGACCCCTGGCATTGGCGAACGAACCATTCTGTGTATGACCCCTGGCATTGGTGAACGAACCATTCTGTGTATGACCCCTGGCATTGGCGAACGAACCATTCTGTGTATGACCCCTGGCATTGGTGAACGAATCATTCTGTGTATGACCCCTGGCATTGGCAACAAACCATTCTGTGTATGACTCCTGGCATTGGCAACGACCATTCTGTGTATGACCCTGGCATTGGCAAACGAACCATTCTGTGTATGACCCCTGGCATTGGCGAACGAACCACCTGTGTATAACCCCTGTATGGCATTTACTCTTCTCACGGTTCTGCTCTTAACTTTGGTACCGAGGTCAGTCTGTGTGGCACCCTAAGCACACATCAGACTACCTCTTATATACTAAGGTCCTAGGGAACGAATACTCTATTCTGTACATCTGTCTGGTGTTTACCCTTGTTTGTCTATTGTCTGGTTAATTATCTGTCTAGTTGTGCCGACCATTCAAGGATCGGAAGGGTAGAGAGCGTCTACGTATAGGGACCACTATTCTGGTATTCAGGGGGATTCGTGACCCACCTCAATCATATAGTAAAGAAACAACGCTTTTTTATAGAACAGAAGGAGACAATGTCATAACTTCTGATACCAGTCCCCTCTCCTCTGATGATTTAATCTCACCAGACTGTATTGGTTGAGGTACAGGGTTGTCAGATGCAGCAGGGTTAAACTCTGGAGACACACACGGCATTAACCTATTAGGTTGCGTTTTTGTTTTACATAGGTCCCTGATTTGGTCCTCCATCTCCATACAGAAGGGAATTAGATCAGATTCCCAGGAAGATCTCTTGCTGTAATAGCAAGGGTTAACGAGTCAGATAAACCCTCCAGAAAACAGGACACCAGAGTTTCATTATCCCAATTAACCTCAGCAGCAAGTGTCTGAAAATCAACAGCGTATTCCAACACAATTCTGTCTCCCTGACTTAACCTCATTAACCGTTTAATAGCAGGATTTGTTTTTCTGGAAGGGTTAAACACACTTTTTAAGGTGGTAACAAATTCCTCGTAGTTATTTATTATGGGATTTTTAGACTCCCATAATGCAGTAGTCCAGTCTAAGGCCTGGTCTCTGAGATGGTTAAAAAGAAAACATACTTTAGCTCTGTCAGTTGTACACATGAGGATTTAACTCAAAACATACATCAATTTGATTCAGAAATCCTCTGCATGCAGCAGCCTCACCACTGAAAGTAACAGAGGGCAACATTTGCACTGGAACAGTGGATTTAACTATAGAAGTGTCAGAATGGGTTATAGGAGCAGGTGAAGGAGACTGCATGCAATCTGTATTCTCCAAGAACGTTTCCAGCAACATTGCAAAATGATACATCTTGTCATCAGCCTCCCTTATATGGGAACAGCAAGCAGAAAACTGCTGGGCAATGTCTGCAGGGTCCATGGCCCTGACGTAATGTAAGGATATAGAGTCACCCAGCACGCAGACAAAACCCAGAAAGGCAAGAAAAAACCCTAAACTGAGAAGCTGGTCCTTAGAATGGCCAGGTACTAATCTAAAATACATAGAAGTACAGATCAGGGACAGGAGAGATATCGTAGTAATAACAAGCTAGAGGTCGGTACACGAGATAAACATAAGCCAAGGGATAATCACAGAAAACACAGTCAAATATACAAGCCAGAAGTCAAACCAGAAAACCAATATGCAGGAGCTAAAGACACGCGCTGAGGGCTAGAATAAACCATGTCAGGGCTCAGAGCACAGTCAGTGACTGATATTTAAAGGCCTAGATCCCTGACCAGGTGCAGCATTCAAAGTGGCCTGATTCAGAGACTGGCGCCCTCTCTGTTGGGAAGGCCGCACTGCAGGAGCAGCAGCAGGCATGACAAGCGCGGCTACAAGCAGTAAGCACTTGGTCATAGATGATGATGTCGGCATGAAATCGGGGTTAATGAGTTAAAGTGGTCAGAGTGGGTAGAGTGCCCCTATTAAATAATTTTGTGAACAAACTGAGTGGGAGGAGGGACTGGAGGTGGAAGGGAGTTACTTTGCTCAAGTGACTTGACCTGAGTGTGAGAGGGAGTGGGTATGGACAAGAGTGTGGCAGTGAGTTTGGGAAAGGACCAGACCAAAGGCAGGGAATGGCAGTTCCTGAGCAAAGAAGGTGTGGCAGGGAGGGTGGGGTGGTGGCACAGGACTCCCGCTTCAAGTAAGAATAAAACACATGCATACAGCTCCTTCACCCAGTGACAGTATCCTATTGTTTGTGTTATAGTTCTGCTACTGCTGTAAACGGAATAAAAACAAACTGGTTGTGTCTGACATAACCCTAGAACTAAATCATACCTAGTAAAGCAGCAGCGAGTCTTCTCCAATCCGCTCCGAAGCTGAGGTTATTCACGTTTAACTCAGTCTGACTCTAAACAGTGTGTGCTGCACACAGGACCATTAATCAACACCCATTAATCGATAATGGAAATAGTTGACATCTAATTTAATCATCGATTAGTTGACGATTAATCGATTAGTTGCTTCAGCTCTACTCCTGTGGTAACGTTGGTAATTTTCTTCAAGGTTTCTTGTCTAAGGGCTTTCGAATGCGCCCTTCAATATAACTGGCAACATGTTCCAGTGGTGTCCACTCAGAGGAACGGGGCTGTTTTTAGATCTTCCGGCATCTACAGGGGCTGCATTTTGTTCATGGTTAGCGGAGGATGAAGGCGACAAGACCAAATCCAAGGTACCCTCGGATCAATCTGGAATCCAGTCTGTGTCGCTACAGTCAGACTCTTCCTCCTCATCTGAGGTAGCCTCATCGTCAGGAACTTGAGCTGGAGCTCATTTATATGTCTTTGGCCCTCTTCCACTGCCATTTTTTGGCTGTGTGTGATTAGCCTCGTTTGTGTGGCGGTGTAGTTACGTCTATTATATTAAGTGTGCATTCCTTTGGTTGCACCTTTCCTCGTGGTATAGTAACCTGTGTATTCCCTAGGCGTATGCATTTCAACCGGTAGAGTCGTTTTGTTAGGGAGACGAGCCACTCCCATTCTTGAGGTACCAGGTACCTCCATATCAGAAGCTGACCAATATCTGTCTGAGGTAGAGGGTTTAGGGTCAGCAAAATCACGGGGGGGCGGCATGTCTGGACATCATCTGTAAAAATAATTCCTCCAACTTTGAGGTCAGACTGTTGATTGGTGAAATTAGTGCTTGGGATGTGGAATCAGCGGGGGTTAAGTTCAGCAGGAGCAGACGGCTGATTATTAGAGGGATGTTCAGCCATGTCAGTATGGGGGATGGAGAAATGTATTAGGGAAAAGAGAGGTACTGATAGAATAATGAAAGGGCTGGGGAATCCTATATATATGTATGGATAATGGTGTAAAATAATTCACTCTGCGGCAGTCAGACTCGAAGCCGCGTCTCTCAGTTGTTCTGGTCCCGGACTCCCTGAGGTAAATCCACCTGCGTGAGCAGGCCACGTTCGTACTGCCCAGGAAAATGCAAATGGCGGAAACCGAGCCCCTTGGAGAATCCAGGAACAGGAAGAAAACACGGACTGATGACGTGCCGCAAAGTGGTCAGGTCGGAGGAGCAGAACAAACAGAAAACCGCAATAAGGATGAACGGAGTCGTTTTATGCAACAAGGAAGAAAGAGAGGTACACTATATTGCCAAAAGTATTGGCTCACCTGCCTTGACTCGCATATGAACTTAAGTGACATCCCATTCCTAATCCATAGGGTTCAATATGACGTCGCTCCACCCTTTGCAGCTATAACAGCTTCAACTCTTCTGGGAAGGCTGTCCACAAGGTTTAGGAGTGGGTTTATGGGAATGTTTGACCATTCTTCCAGAAGCGCATTTGTGAGGTCACACACTGATGTTGGACGAGAAGGCCTGGTTCTCAGTCCCTGCTCTTATTTCATCCCAAAGGTGTTCTATCGGGTTGAGGTCAGGACTCTGTGCAGGCCAGTCAAGTTCATCCACACCAGACTCTGTCATCCATGTCTTTATGGACCTTGCTTTGTGCACTGGTGCACAGTCATGTTGGAAGAGGAAGGGGCCAGCTCCAAACTGTTCCCACAAAGTTGGGAGCATGGAATTGTCCAAAATGTCTTGGTATGCTGAAGCATTCAGAGTTCCTTTCACTGGAACTAAGGGGCCAAGCCCAGCTCCTGAATAACAACCCCACCCCATAATCCCCCCTCCACCAAACTTTACACTTGGCACAATGCAGCCAGACAAGTACCGTTCTCCTGGCAACCGCCAAACCCAGAGTCTTCCATCAGATTGCCAGATGGAGAAGCACGATTCGCCACTCCAGAGAACGCGTCTCCACTGCTCTAGAGTCCAGTGGTGGCGTGCTTTACACCACTGCATCCAACGCTTTGCATTGCATTTGGCGATGTATGGCTTGGATTCAGCTGCTCGGCCATGGAAACCCATTCCATGAAGCTCTCTGCGCACTGTTCTTTAACTAATCTGAAGGCCACATGAAGTTTGGAGGTCTCTAGCGATTGACCCTGCAGAAAGTTGGTGACCTCTTCGCACTATGCGCCTCAGCATCCGCTGACCCCGCTCCGTCAGTGTACGTGGCCTATCACTTGGTGGCTGAGTTGCTGTCGATCCCAAACACTTCCACCTTCTTATAATACAGCTGACAGGTGACTGTGGAATATTTAGGAGCGAGGAAATTTCACGACTGGATTTGTTGCACAGGTGGCATCCTATCACAGCTCCACGCTGGAATTCACTGAGCTCCTGAGAGTGACCCATTCTTTCACAAAGGTTTGTAAAAACCGTCTGCATGTCTAGGTGCTTGATTTTATACACCTGTGGCCATGGAAGTGATTGGAACACCTGATTCTGATTATTTGGATGGGTGAGCCAATACTTTTGGCAATATAGTGTATGTATTACACCCACAGAGTGGGGGCGGGAAAGTGCGATACTGTGACATAATAAATACATGTACCGAGGGGGAAAATTAACCATAAAAAGTAACGAACACTATCAGGGTTATCCAAAGAGATTCGAAAAGTCACCGCACGTTCGGTTACGTTTCGTTCTCTTCAATTCGGTTCCTTTTGCCGATTGCATTTCGGTGACCCTGCGGTGTATTCAGCAAACACCACAGGGTCCCCGAATTGCAGGGAAAAGCTGCCGAAAACCTAACGAAAACTAACCGAATGCACGCTGAAAACAAGCAAAAACATCTGGATTAACCTTCGAAGAAGCCGAACATGAGCCGAATCACACAGAGCCGAAGCAGCTGTGACTTAGAGGAGGCAGTGAATAAATTAGCAAAACCATTTGTATGAATCTGGGAAAATAAAACGCTGTTTGCAAAGAAACTACTGAGCGAAAATGTCTGAAATTTTCACAGGAGGTCCAGGGAATGATAATAAAGAGGCTGTTACAAAAAAAATAAGTAAACTGAAAAAAAATCAAAAAAAAAATCGGACTTTTAAAAAAAAAAAAAAAATCAGAAAAATGCTTAAAGTATCCTAAAAAATCTATAAATAAAGAGACTTTTTGCTGCAGAATTTTATAATGAACGGTTTATTAGATATTGAATTAAAACGGGAATATTTTTAACATTGAAGCCTATGGGATTCTCCTGAATAAATTTGCCGAATTAAACCACCGAATGGCAGGACATTAGGGGAACCTTTCACTGCTGGTTTGTGTTCTCTGAATAGCCGAAGCAGTGCTTTTTCATGGGGATTTCACTGCCCTCGAACAGGCACCGAACAGGCACGTATGTGCAGGCAATTCGCCAGGATTTGGCGAATTGCCTGCTCTCTGGATAGCCGAATGGTCAGGAAAGGTAACCGAACGCTGATTTTCAGCATTCGGTTACCTTTCTCAAGCAATTCGGATCTCTTTGAATAACCCTGAAAATATAACGAAGTAACAGAGAGAGAAAAACTATTTAGAAACATTCTTTAATGAACTTAACTGACGGTTAGCAGCAAAGAAAGAGGAGTCGATGACGCAGTCCACACGCCCATATACCTGCTGGATACACCTGATCCTCCCCCAGGTTAAATGTACCCCCCTGTCACCATCCTGGGTGTTTATAGACCTCATGGGGGCCGGAGAAGTTTAGGAAACATTTTTACTAACATGTCTTAACCAATCTGTTTGCTAAACCGCCCTTTTCAGATTTTTGTGCTATTTGTGCCTTTCATTAAAAATAGAATTTAAAAAACAGTAAATGATTATTTTCTTACAGGAAAATACTCGCATCCCCCCTCAGCCGTACGTGATTGGACTCACCGGAGGCAGCGGCAGTGGCAAGTCATCAGTGGCTAAACGTCTGGAGGCCATGGGAGCTGCAGTAATAGACTGTGATAAATTAGGACACCAGAGCTACACGCCAGGGGGACCGGCATACTGCAAAGTCATTGAGGAGTTTGGACCAGGTATGGTTTTTCACTGTATATTAAAGTGATGGTGATAATTTGTGAATAAATCCTTTTTATTTGATTGCACGGATTTATGCAGCAGCGCAGAGCTATGGTACAGCTCAGGACCCTTTAAGAAGAGGTCACCCTGACCAGACCGAATTATCACCCAATCCAACAGGGAATAGTGATATGTTACCAAGTAACTGTGACAGCTGCATGTTATCATGTTAATAATGGTTTCTGGATTCTGCAGTTTGTAGAGGGGGGAGGGGGGATTTAAATCTGGTTTCTCTGCATTATGAGATGGATTACAGCCTCTACACCTGCAGGAAACACAGATAAAGTCACACCACACAGACACCCTGCTACAAATTATTATCCATCAGGGCCTTATCCTTCAATCCCCCTGAATCTCCTACCCCCATTAAAACCGCACAACATCTCATATTACTAGATGCCCATTAACCGACCATTCCCATCTCCCCCCTTTAGGTACAGCTCTGTGTCAGGCTGAGCTCCTTAGAGGGAAGGGCCTAGTTGTCATTCTGTGTCAGGCTGTCCTATTGTTCCTGTTACACTTTTTCAGATCTCAGACTTCCTCTCTACTCTTTCTCTTTGATGGCTTCCTCGCTACACTTTCTCTTTGATGACTTCTTCTCTACACTTTCTCTTTGATGGCTTCCTCGCTACACTTTCTCTTTGATGACTTCCTCGCTACACTTTCTCTTTGATGGCTTCTTCTCTACACTTTCTCTTTGATGGCTTCCTCGCTACTCTTTCTCTTTGATGGCTTCCTCTCTACACTTTCTCTTTGATGGCTTCCTCGCTACTCTTTCTCTTTGATGGCTTCTTCTCTACTCTTTCTCTTTGATGGCTTCCTCACTACACTTTCTCTTTGATGGCTTCTTCTCTACTCTTTCTCTTTGATGGCTTCCTCACTACACTTTCTCTTTGATGGCTTCTTCTCTACACTTTCTCTTTGATGGCTTCCTCTCTACACTCTCCCTTTGATGGTTTCCTCGCTACTCTTTCTCTTTGATGGCGTCCTCACTACACTTTCTCTTTGATGGCTTCCTCGCTACTCTTTCTCTTTGATGGCTTCCTCGCTACACTTTCTCTTTGATGGCTTCCTCTCTACACTTTCTCTTTGATGGCTTCCCCGCTACTCTTTCTCTTTGATGGCTTCCTCTCTACACTTTCTCTTTGATGGCTTCTTCACTACACTTTCTCTTTGATGGCTTCCTCGCTACACTTTCTCTTTGATGGCTTCCTCTCTACACTTTCTCTTTGATGGCTTCCTCTCTACACTTTCTCTTTGATGGCTTCCTCTCTACACTTTCTCTTTGATGGCTTCCTCTCTACTATTTCTCTTTTATGGCTTCCTCGCTACTCTTTCTCTTTGATGGCTCCTCTCTACACTTTCTCTTTGATGGCATCCTCGCTACACTTTCCCTTTGTTGGCTTCTTCCCTACACTTTCTCTTTGATGGCTTCCTCGCTACACTTTCTCTTTGATGGCTTCCTCTCTACTCTTTCTCTTTGATTGCTTCCACGCTACACTTTCTCTTTGATGTCTTCCTCTCTACACTTTCTCTTTGATGGCTTCTCGCTACACTTTCTCTTTGATGACTTCCTCTCTACACTTTCTCTTTGATGGCTTCTTCGCTACACTTTCTCTTTGATGGCTTCTTCTCTACACTTTCTCTTTGATGGCTTCCTCTCTACACTTTCTCTTTGATGGCTTCTTCTCTACACTTTCTCTTTGATGGCTTCCTCTCTACACTTTCTCTTTGATGGCTTCTTCTCTACACTTTCTCTTTGATGGCTTCCTCGCTACACTTTCTCTTTGATGGCTTCCTCGCTACACTTTCTCTTTGATGGCTTCTTCTCTACACTTTCTCTTTGATGGCTTCCTCGCTACACTTTCTCTTTGATGACTTCCTCTGTACACTTTCTCTTTGATGGTTTCCTCTCTACACTTTCTCTTTGATGGCTTTTTCTTTACACTTTCTCTTTGATGTCTTCCTCTCTACACTTTCTCTTTGATGGCTTCTTCTCTACACTTTCTCTTTGATGGCTTCCTCTCTACTCTTTCTCTTTGATGGCTTCCTCTCTACACTTTCTCTTTGATGGCTTCTTCTTTACACTTTCTCTTTGATGGCTTCACTCTTTGATGGCTTCCTCACTACTCTTTCTCTTTGATGGCTTCTTCTCTACACTTTCTCTTTGATGGCTTCCTCTCTACACTTTCTCTTTGATGGCTTCTTCTCTACACTTTCTCTTTGATGGCTTCCTCGCTACACTTTCTCTTTGATGGCTTCTTCTCTACACTTTCTCTTTGATGGCTTCCTCTCTACACTTTCTCTTTGATGGCTTCCTCACTACACTTTCTCTTTGGCTTCCTCTCTACACTTTCTCTTTGATGGCTTCCTCACTACACTTTCTCTTTGATAGCTTCTTCTCTACACTTTCTCTTTGATGGTTTCTTCTCTACACTTTCTCTTTGATGGCTTCTTCTCTACACTTTCTCTTTGATGGCTTCCTCGCTACACTTTCTCTTTGATGGCTTCCTCTCTACACTTTCTCTTTGATGGCTTCCTCACTACACTTTCTCTTTGATGGCTTCTTCGCTACACTTTCTCTTTGATGGCTTCTTCTCTACACTTTCTCTTTGATGGCTTCTTCGCTACACTTTCTCTTTGATGGCTTCCTCTCTACTCTTTCTCTTTGATGGCTTCTTCTCTACACTTTCTCTTTGATGGCTTCTTCGCTACACTTTCTCTTTGATGGCTTCCTCTCTACACTTTCTCTTTGATGGCTTCCTCTCTACACTTTCTCTTTGATGGATTCCTCTCTACACTTTCTCTTTGATGGCTTCCTCACTACTCTTTCTCTTTGATGGCTTCCTCTCTACACTTTCTCTTTGATGGCTTCCTCGCTACACTTTCTCAGTGATGGCTTCCTCTCTACACCTTCTCTTTGATGGTTTTCTCGCTACTCTTTCTCTTTGATGGCTTCCTCGCTACTCTTTCTCTTTGATGGCTTCTTCTCTACACTTTCTCTTTGATGGCTTCTTCACTACACTTTCTCTTTGATGGCTTCTTCTCTACACTTTCTCTTTGATGGCATCCTCGCTACACTTTATCTTTGATGGCTTCCTCTCTACACTTTCCCTTTGATGGCTTCCTCTATACACTTTCCCTTTGATGGCTTCTTCTCCACACTTTCTCTTTGATGGCTTCCTCTCTACTCTCTCTCTTTGATGGCTTCCTCGCTACTCTTTCTCTTTGATGGCTTCCTCTCTACACTTTCTCTTTGATGGCTTCCTCTCTACTCTTTCTCTGTGATGGCTTCCTCTCTACACTTTCTCTTTGATGGCTTCCTCTATACACTTTCCCTTTGATGGCTTCTTCTCTACACTTTCTCTTTGATGGCTTCTTCACTACACTTTCTCTTTGATGGCTTCCTCTCTACACTTTCCCTTTGATGGCTTCCTCTCTACACTTTCTCTTTGATGGCTTCCTCTCTACACTTTCTCTTTGTTTTCCTCGCTACTCTTTCTCTTTGTTTCCCTCGCTACACTTTCTCTTTGATGGCTTCCTCTCTACACTTTCTCTTTGATGGCTTCCTCTCTACACTTTCTCTTTGTTTTCCTCGCTACACTTTCTCTTTGATGGCTTCTTCTCTACACTTTCTCTTTGATGGCTTCCTCTCTACACTTTCTCTTTGATGGCTTCCTCTCTACACTTTCTCTTTGATGGCTTCCTCTCTACACTTTCTCTTTGTTTTCCTTGCTACTCTTTCTCTTTGTTTTCCTCGCTACACTTTCTCTTTGATGGCTTCCTCTCTACACTTTCTCTTTGATGGCTTCCTCTCTACACTTTCTCTTTGATGGCTTCCTCTCTACTCTTTCTCTTTGATGGCTTCCTCTCTACACTTTCTCTTTGTTTTCTTCGCTACACTTTCTCTTTGATGGCTTCCTCTCTACACTTTCTCTTTGATGGCTTCCTCGCTACACTTTCTCTTTGATGGCTTCTTCTCTACACCTTCTATTTGATGGCTTCCTCTCTACACTTTCTCTTTGATGGCTTCCTCTCTACTCTTTCTCTTTGATGGCTTTCTCTCTACACTTTCTCTTTGATGGCTTCCTCTCTACTCTTTCTCTTTGATGGCTTCCTCTCTACACTTTCTCTTTGATGGCTTCCTCTCTACTCTTTCTCTTTGATGGCTTCCTCTCTACACTTTCTCTTTGATGGCTTCCTCTCTACACTTTCTCTTTGATGGCTTCCTCTCTACTCTTTCTCTTTGATGGCTTCTTCTCTACACTTTCTCTTTGATGGCTTCCTCTCTACTCTTTCTCTTTGATGGCTTCCTCTCTACACTTTCTCTTTGATGGCTTCCTCTCTACTCTTTCTCTTTGATGGCTTCCTCTCTACACTTTCTCTTTGATGGCTTCCTCTCTACTCTTTCTCTTTGATGGCTTCCTCTCTACACTTTCTCTTTGATGGCTTCCTCTCTACTCTTTCTCTTTGATGGCTTCTTCTCTACACTTTCTCTTTGATGGCTTCCTCTCTACTCTTTCTCTTTGATGGCTTCCTCTCTACACTTTCTCTTTGATGGCTTCCTCTCTACTCTTTCTCTTTGATGGCTTCCTCTCTACACTTTCTCTTTGATGGCTTCCTCTCTACTCTTTCTCTTTGATGGCTTCTTCTCTACACTTTCTCTTTGATGGCTTCCTCTCTACTCTTTCTCTTTGATGGCTTCCTCTCTACTCTTTCTCTTTGGCTTCCTCTCTACACTTTCTCTTTGATGGCTTCCTTGCAACACTTTCTCTTTCATGGCTTCCTCTCTACTCTTTCTCTTTGATGGCTTCCTCTCTACTCTTTCTCTTTGATGGCTTCCTTGCAACACTTTCTCTTTGATGGCTTCCTCTCTACTCTTTCTCTTTGGCTTCCTCTCTACACTTTCTCTTTGATGGCTTCCTCTCTACTCTTTCTCTTTGATGGCTTCCTCTCTACACTTTCCCTTTGATGGCTTCCTCGCTACACTTTCTCTTTGATGGCTTCTTCTCTACTCTTTCTCTTTGATGGCTTCCTCTCTACTCTTTCTCTTTGATGGCTTCCTCTCTACACTTTCTCTTTGATGGCTTCCTCTCTACACTTTCTCTTTGATGGCTTCCTCTCTACTCTTTCTCTTTGGCTTCCTCTCTACACTTTCTCTTTGATGGCTTCTTCTCTACACTTTCTATTTGATGGCTTCCTCTCTACACTTTCTCTTTGATGGCTCCTCTCTACTCTTTCTCTTTGATGGCTTCCTCTCTACTCTTTCTCTTTGATGGCTTCCTTGCAACACTTTCTCTTTGGCTTCCTCTCTACACTTTCTCTTTGATGGCTTCTTCTCTACTCTTTCTCTTTGATGGCTTCTTCTCTACACTTTCTCTTTGATGGCTTCCTCTCTACTCTTTCTCTTTGATGGCTTCCTCGCTACTCTTTCTCTTTGATGGCTTCCTCTCTACTCTTTCTCTTTGATGGCTTCCTCTCTACTCTTTCTCTTTGATGGCTTCTTCTCTACACTTTCTCTTTGATGGCTTCCTCTCTACTCTTTCTCTTTGATTGCTTCCTCGCTACACTTTCTCTTTCCCTTTGATGGAGAAGATTTTGTTTCCATTAGCAGCTTGTGTAATGCGAGCCGTCTGTAATGGGGTTGACCAGACAGGGACCCCTTTCCTCGCACAGAGAACCAGAAATCATTCATTGTGAGACATTTGGATCTGACTCCGAGCCACAGAGTTTTCTCCTTTCACTGCTGCAGCTTTTCACTGGAATCGAGGGGTCTGGATGTGCAGTTCAGACACAAATTTGGCCTTTTCCCTTTGATTTATAAACTAAAACCACAAACCTGACTGTATTCACGGCACTCGCCCTATACTTTATTCCCATTTATTTCAGCTACACCTCGTCTCTTCTAATCTGTCTCCATTTCTTGTATTACTGCACGGGATCATCTTTCCTGCCCCGCACAACATCTCAATAGAGAAATGACCTACAGACTTCATTGTTATGTGTGGAGGAAGTCATCCAGACACTACAGGTGTATCATTCACCGGGTTCTGGATTTGAGAATATTTTCATACAGTGAGATATGTATCTAACGCACACAGGCCGATGCGCAGTTTATACAGCATTTTAATCCCTTTGTCACCTGAGGGCAGGTGTGGAATTTTCCACTGTTGGTGCCATATGTTGGGTTTTCTGGGTAAGAGGTGCTCAGCCGGAAGAGATATTAAAGCTGTGACCTGAGAATAAAGAGTAAATTAATTTCCATTTTATGATTTCCCAGAAAGCTCCACGCACACCTGGGCCCTATTCTGTAGTAAATCCTCTGTGTTCTCCTGCCATGGACCCGAGGAACAGGTAAACTGATGGTAATTGTTTGAGTTTTCGGGGGAATAATCCACGGCCCCATCTCTCCTGCAGATATACTGTGTGCAGATGCTACGATTGACAGAAAGGCTATGGGGAGCAAAGTTTTCTCTGACAAGGTGAGCCATGGAAATGTTTAACTCTGTTGATATGCTTGTTGTCACCTTTGTGCAGTGTTTTGTAGGAAAGGCAGGCGTTTTGCGGATGGGGTTCCCCAGGCCTGAGTGACAGCTTCCCTGGCTCCCAGTGACAGCTTCCCCGGCTCCCAGTGACAGCTTCCCCGGCTCCCAGTGACAGCTTCTCCGGCTCCCAGTGACAGCTTCTCCGGCTCCCAGTGACAGCTTCTCCGGCTCCCAGTGACAGCTTCTCCGGCTCCCAGTGAAAGCTTCCATGGCCACTTAACTCCAGCTAGTAACTCCACACCACGGCCACTTTGGATGACCACTTAGGAAATGACCACGAGAGTCTGCATTTATTTATCAATATGTGCCTTTTCTGATGAATTTTTTAAGCATGTTTGTAATTGATAATTTTCCTAAGTATGACGGGAGGTTAGAATTTTAAGAAAGACTCGGAGGCGAGTATTTTGCATCTCTTTCTTAGCATTTATTAAACAGCAGCATAAAAAACTTTAACAGATAACTTGCCCCTCCCTTCCCACAGTCCTTTGCAACAAGCACCCTCCCCTCTCTATAAACAGGCTCCTCCCGCCAAAATGACCCGATTTCTTGCGTGTGAGTCATCGTCCAACGGGCAAAAGAGCCAAACAACGAGGAAACCATTCAAACGAGACTGGAGAAAATCAGGAGGCTGTGGGAAGAAGAGGAATAATAAGAACCATGAACCGGCGAGCCTACGCCCAAGCCACATAGCAAAAAACTCAGGGTGGGACCGGGCGGGAAAATTCTCGCCTCCGAGTCTTTCTTAAAATTCTAACTTCCCGTCATACTTAGGAAAATTATCAATTTTAATTCATGACTCGGAGGCTCCTATTTTGCATATTCAAAGCCTGTCTAGGACCGCAGCCGACCAATGATCGACAGGCTTCAAATAGAACGTTCGGAAGGTCGATTCCCTGGACCAATCCGCCGCCTTCATGAGATCCTCCAACCGGCAGCCAGACAGCACCGCTGAGGAAGCCATGGCACTGCGCGTAGAATGCGCACCAAACGTGGAGATGTCCACACCGGCCGATGCCATCACCCAACGCACCATCGGGCTAGCGAAGTGGATGACACCGGGCGATGGGGAATCACGTAGGATAGGAACAAAGGCGAAATGTCCATAGGACGCCACGCAGCCGTGCGAGTTTCGTAAGCGCGCAGGCAGCGAACCGGGCAAAGCCGCGGGCGATCAGCCAACATAGGATAGAAGACTGAGGTAATGGCCGTTTTTGTGCATCGCGAGACGTCAAAACGTACACCATCGTGTAGGAAGGAACGCGCCCCAAAATCCAGCGTGCGAACGTCGCTGACCCGTTTACATGAGAGCAAGCAAAATAACATCAACAATTTTGCGGACAGTTGGCGTAGCGACAGATCGTCATTATCCGGCCACGCCGTTAGAAAGTTAAGGACCACGGATACGTCCCATGTGGAAGAATACTGGGGGCGCGGGGGACGCGATAAGCGAATGGCGCGCAACAATCGACATACCAGGGGATGACGTCCCGCCGGGACCCCCTGGAATCCGAGGTGGCCTGCCGAAATCGCTGAGCGAAATGAGTTAACCGTACGGTATGCCAATCCCCGTTCGAAGAGATCCGTGAGGAAATCCAGCACGGCATTCACAGGAGCTGAAAGGGAATCCAGACCCCCATCCACACACCAGCGAACCCACCGGGACCAAGCCGTGCCGTAGGCTGCCCGGGTACCGGGGGCCCATGCGCGTTGGAGCAAGGCGTCAGTGCGTTCCGAAACTCCAACGACAAAGCCGGGTCCCCGGATACCAACCATGCAGTCAACGGACAGTGAGACGTGATAAGGGGGTGGGGCCTGCCCTCCGGATCCGTGATGAGATCCAGGGGGCAAGGCAACACCCTCGGCCGATCTATGGCCATCTCCAAGAGGGCCGGAAACCAAGATTGGCTCCGCCAGAGGGGCGCCACCAAGACCAGGGTCGCCAATTGTGAGCGGACCCTGGCGAGGGTGCGAGCCACCATGGCGAAAGGGGGGAAGGCGTAAAGCCTTCCCCGGGACCAAGGTTGCAGGAAAGCATCCGTCGCTCTCGCCTCGGGGTCCGGACGCCAGCTGTAAAACCTCGGAAGCTGGCGATTCAGACGCGAGGTGAACAGATCGATCGTTAACGGGCCCCAGAGACTCGATAGACGCGCGAAGATTGCGGGTAGCAGCCTCCAATCGCCCGAATCTAGCGTGTGTCTGGAGTTCCAATCCACTACTACATATTGTCGAGACCTGGGAGGAACTGTGCCTGAACCGCGAGCCCCGAAGCGAAGCAATGTGCCCAAAACTGCTGGGCTAGCAGTGTGAGCATGGGGGACCTGGGACCCCCCAGGGCGTTGATGTTGCGAACTGCCGGGAAATTGTCCATGCGCAGGAGGATTGTGCAATCCCGTAGTCCCTTGGCGAAGCACTGGATTGCAAACAAGCCTGCAAGCAATTCCAGGCAATTGATGTGAAGGAGGGTCTCCTCTTTCGACCAACCGCCCCCTGTCTCTAGAGAGCCGCAGCGAGCTCCCCAACCGGAGCGGCAAGCATCCGACTCTATCGTGAGGCAGGGAGGGGCCGGCAGGATCGCTTTCCCGTTCCAAGACCGGAGGTCCGTCATCCACCATGTGAGATCTTGGTGAGCTTCGACCGAGAGGGAGATCATCCCAGTGTAAGGCATTCCTTCCCGGAGGAAACGGGCCATCAGGCGTTGGAGGGCCCGATAATGCAGGGGAGCGGGGGGTATCGCTAACCTGGTGGCCGAGAGGAGGCCTACCATGCGAGCGAGAGCCCTCAGGGAACAAGGGACGTGTCTTAGGAGAGAGCGTGCCTCTCTTTCTATTGTAGAAATCTTGTCGGCTGGAAGAGTGAGCCGCATGGACGTTGAGTCCACTATTAGGCCCAAGAATTCCAGCCGCAAGGTTGGTTGAAGAATGGATTTTTCCGCATTCACCACGAAACCCAGCTCCTGCAGGAGGGAGAGGGTCCACTGTAAGTGCAGAGAAAGCAACTCTTTCGTGGATGCCAGAAGCAGGATGTAGTCTAGGTACACGATGAGGCGAACACCTCGTTCTCGCAAATTCGCCATCACCGGCCTCAGCAGTTTGGTAAAGCACCAAGGTGCGGAGGAGAACCCGAAGGGAAGACTGGAGAAACGCCAGAGTTCCCCCTGCCAATAAAACTGCAGGAAGTCTCTGTGTTCGGTCGTCACGGGGACGGAGAGATAGGCGTCCTTTAGATCTACCTTTGCTAGCCAATCCCCCGGCAGGAGAAGGGGAGGAAGATCCTTCATGCCCTCCATTTTGAAATGACGATACACTATGAAGGAGTTTAGTTCCTTTAGATTTATGACGGGTCTTGAGCCCCCGCCTTTCTTGGCCACCAGGAATAAATTTTTACAAACCCTAGTTTGTGTGACTGAACTCGCTCTATCGCCCCTTTCCGAGCCAGACTCCGCACCTCCTCGTCTACCATCATGGAGCACTCTGAGGAGAATCGGAGGGGCGCAGGAAGGGCCGTTTGTGACGGAACATATTCGAAGTCTAGGTGGAATCCTGTGACTGTTTGTAGGACCCAGGGGTCCGAGGTCAGGGCTTGCCATTTGGTAAGAAAACACGCTATGCGCCCCCCCACCCGTGGTAAAGTCTGCGAGCACAAGTGGTGTCTTACCTGGTGGGCGACGGGAATTGAAGGACCCTCGGGGGCCACGGAAGCCTCTACCACGCCAACTGCGGGTATGCGAGGGGAAGAATCCCGTGTTATAATATGGCGCTTCACTGCTTTGCGTATGCGGGGCAGTGGGAGTCGAGAAGGGTTGGGCCGTGTTGGTACCCGGTCCTGGGCGGCCGGTAAAGTTCCCCCTAGCTCTACCGGCCTTGCCAAAAACACGCCCCTTGAATACTTTTTTCATGGAGGTCGAGACCTTGTCATGGGAGGTGAACGTATTGGCGTATTTGCCCAGGTCTCGGACGAACTTTTCGCCAAACAGTAGCCCTTGGGCTTCACTGCCGAGATCAGAGTCAGCTTTCTCTGTGAGTTGACTGTCCACTTTTAGCAGAATAGATCTGCGCCTCTCAGCCGAGATGGCGGAATTAGCATTAGCTAAAAATCAGATGGCCCGTTGGAGCCAGCCCCTCACCATGAAGGGATCCAGGGTGTCCCCTTGGGCTTTTGCCTCTTCTGCAATATCAAACAGCTTGATTAAGGGGCCCACAGTGTCCAGTAGGCGATCCTGGCATTTTTTAAAAGCCTGGTCAATGCCCGCTTTCGCGGACCAGCCATGGTGGGTGACATATTTCTGGAAGTCCTTGTCCACTAGGGGAGTCAGGCAGGTCTTTCCCAGAGTGGTGGGACGTGGGCATTCAGCTCGCATCCTATCTCGTGTGGCTTTGTCTAACGGGCGCCGCATGCGGTCGTCCAGCCACTTCTCCACGTGGGGCCTTGGTGACCAGGCAGAAGATCGGGGGTTGGGACAGATCCTCAGGGTAGAAGAGGGGGTCCCCTTGTGGGTCATAAACTATCGCCTTATCCCCAGTAGGGGCATAGGTCACCGTGTCTCTCATATCAAATATCTCATCATAGGGAGCGTGGAGCACCACTTCATCATCCCCGGCGACAGAGATCGGGATCATCTGAGTGAGAGTCTTCGTCCTCACCATCCGCCTCCGCTGGAGGGGATTTATCCACCTGTTTGGGCCGTTTTGCAGCAGTAGCTGCTGGGGTTTGGGGAACCGGGGCCCTTTTACGTATTTCAGTAGGTGGTGGCAGTGCTGCAGGGATGCCAGCCCCTCAAGCCAAGTGCTTTGTCTTCCGCACTGACTTTTTGCCCACCCCATCGGGGGGCAAAACTACTGCCGGGCTGGAAGACTGGCCCTCCGCAGAGCTGGAGCCCGGTGACGCGGGTATGGCAGATTGTTGTAAGGCCTGAACGGCCGTCAGAACCTCTAGGAGGGAGTTAGAGAAGGTGGAGGATAAATTAGCTACCTCCGCTTTGACTGCCGAGGCAATAGAGGCCTGTATGTCTGAGGATAGCGTCAGGGAAGGGGGGCCGGGTCTCCCGCGGGAGAGTGAGTGACCTGATGATCAGCATCGCTGTCTCCCGAACATTCAGATTCCACCGAGGGAGGAGGTGACTTGCGTTTTCCTTTCGCGGGCATGGTGGAACTCGACTATCCTCGTGGTAGGCAAGCGGCCGAATGAGTTCCGTGCGCGCGACGCGCCGATCACGTGAGCCGCCGCAAGAGAAAGTAGATCCGGCCGTAAAGGAAGCGCATCGTAACCAGCGGTGTTAGAATATCAATGGCGAAGCGCAATAGTCGATACTTGGTCGGCGCCCGTGTTATAATCGGGACGCTGGGACCAAAATACCGACCAGATTGAGGAGCGCTGCGCAGAGGTACTTATCTGGTCACGAGCAGCTAAGAAAGAGGGTCATATTGGCGGGAAGAGCCTGTTTATAGAGAGGGGAGGGTGCTTGTTGCAAAGGACTGTGGGAAGGGAGGGGTAAGTTTATCTGTTAAAGTTTTTTTATGCTGCTGTTTAATAAATGCTAAGAAAGAGATGCAAAATACTCGCCTCCGAGTCATGAATTAAAATTACTAAATGTGTTCTAGGCTACAGTGATAGACGATGTAACTGTATCTGAAACTGCTCTGTTATGTGTCAAAAGCTTAAACTAGGCAATATACAGAAACCTTGAAAAGCCCAGCTAATGATATTCTAAGTGGGGATATGTTAAGTGCAGACCGCTCTGCTCTCTGGAAATTTGTGTTATTCGTGTTTATTTGTTTGAAATATATGTCAATCTCTGTTGTAGAAGGTAGTGAATACTGAACATGTTATCGTAGGCGCATGTATAGGTATATAATAATAGGGGTGCGTAGGCGCATGTATAGGTATATAGTAATAATAGGGGTGCGTAGGCGCATGTATAGGTATTAATAATAGGGGTGCGTAGGCGCATGTATAGGTATATAGTAATAATAGGGGTGCGTAGGCGCATGTATAGGTATATAATAATAATAGGGGTGCGTAGGCGCATGTATAGGTATATAATAATAGGGGTGCGTAGGCGCATGTATAGGTATATAATAATAGGGGTGCGTAGGCGCATGTATAGGTATAATTATAGGGGTGCGTAGGCGCATGTATAGGTATATAATAATAGGGGTGCGTAGGCGCATGTATAGGTATATAGTAATAATAGGGGTGCGTAGGCGCATGTATAGGTATATAATAATAATAGGGGTGCGTAGGCGCATGTATAGGTATATAATAATAGGGGTGCGTAGGCGCATGTATAGGTATATAATAATAGGGGTGCGTAGGCGCATGTATAGGTATATAATTATAGGGGTGCGTAGGCGCATGTATAGGTATATAATAATAGGGGTGCGTAGGCGCATGTATAGGTATATAATTATAGGGGTGCGTAGGCGCATGTATAGGTATATAAAAGTCTGCAATGATATCCAAGCTGGGATGGAACAAGGAAACCTAAATGGAGCATATTCCTTGATTTTGCCAAGGCCTTTGACACGGTAGACCATGGCATCTTGTTAGAAAAACTTAAAAACTCTGGCATTGGTGATCGCACACTAACCTGGTTTCAATCATATGTATCCGACCGATCACAATATGTGTCAATTTCTGGCAGCTCCTCCCTCCCCCTCCCAGTCACGTGCGGAGTACCCCAAGTCTCGATACTTGGCCCCCTGCTATTCACAATATTCATAAATGATCTGCCCAACGTCTGCAAAGCCTCAACTGTACATATGTACGCAGACGACACTGATCTATACCAGCAAACCAAATCTCCCGCAGCTGGAGGCCGTGCTGCAAGAACAATTCACAGAGGTAGAAAAGTGGATCAAAAACAACAAACTTTTTTTAAATACTGACAAAACTGTAACGATGCTCTTTGGAACAAAACCTAAACTATACAAATTGCAAAATCCCCATCTATGTGTCAGGACAAAATCAAATGGCACACTGACCACAGTCACTTCTCTCAAATATCTAGGTATGTGGTTGGACCCTAATGTATCCTTTGGCCCCACATCGAAAAACTCTCATCTAAACTTTACCCCAAACTAGGTGCCCTGTACAGAAACAAATCCTGCCTGAGCCCCGCGGTAAGAAAGCAGATTGTACAACAAATGCTTATGCCGGCTATTGATTACAGAGATGTAGTGTATGCAGCCGCCCCGCAAACACACCTTCATAAACTTACTACATTGTATAACTCATTCTGCCGCTTTGCGCTACAATGTAACTACATGACCCACCATTGTGACATGTTAAAAGAGCTAAACTGGCCGTCGCTGGAATCTAGACGCACTCTTCACCTTTCCAGCCTGGTGTTTAAGAGCATCTCTGGGAAGCTGCCACCCTATCTGAATAGACTGCTTCCCCCAGCAGCTCCCTCATCCTATAACCTCCGATCCAGGACCAGCACCTTACTTGCTATACCACAAAACAAAAAGACAGTGGCTCGATCCTCATTTTCCTACAGAGCACCACAATTATGGAATAACCTCCCAGACACCATCAAATCTTCCCCCAGTCTTAAGTCACTCAAAAGCTCCTTACTAACATACCTCAATACAGAATGCACCTGTAAACATGTAACCTAGTGACTATATACAGAATGCACCTGTAACATGTAACACAGTGACTTATACAGAATGCGCCTGTAAACATGTAACACAGTGACTATATACAGAATGCACCTGTAAACATGTAAACACAGTCTATATACAGAATGCACCTGTAAACATGTAACCTAGTGACTATATTTCTACATATTTTTTGTTAATCTGTATATTTGTGTTGTTTTTTAATATCTTGCATTGTATTACTTTGTATTTCTGTAACTGTAACACTTCAATGTTCTTGAACCCAGGACATACTTGAAAACGAGAGAAATCTCAATGTGTCCTTCCTGGTAAAATCCTTTATAAATAAATAAATAAAATAATAATAATAGGGGTGCGTAGGCGCATGTATAGGTATATAATAATAGGGTGCGTAGGCGCATGTATAGGTATATAATAATAATAGGGGTGCGTAGGCGCATGTATAGGTATATAATAATAATAGGGGTGCGTAGGCACATGTATAGGTATATAATAATAGGGGTGCGTAGGCGTATGTATAGGTATATAATAATAATAGGGGTGCGTAAGCGCATGTATAGGTATATAATAATAGGGGTGCGTAGGCGCATGTATAGGTATATTAATTAGGGGTGCGTAGGCGTATGTATAGGTATATAATAATAGGGGTGCGTAGGCGCATGTATAGGTATATAATAATAATAGGGGTGCGTAGGCGCATGTATAGGTATATAATAATAGGGGTGCGTAGGCGTATGTATAGGTATATAATAATAGGGGTGCGTAGGCGCATGTATAGGTATATAATAATAGGGGTGCGTAGGCGCATGTATAGGTATATAATAATAATAGGGGTGCGTAGGCGCATGTATAGGTATATAATAATAGGGGTGCGTAGGCGCATGTATAGGTATATAATAATAGGGGTGCGTAGGCGCATGTATAGGTATATAATAATAGGGGTGCGTAGGCGCATGTATAGGTATATAATAATAATAGGGGTGCGTAGGCGCATGTATAGGTATATAATAATAGGGGTGCGTAGGCGCATGTATAGTTATATAATAATAGGGGTGCGTAGGCGCATGTATAGGTATATAATAATAGGGGTGCGTAGGCGTATGTATAGGTATATAATAATAATAGGGGTGCGTAGGCGCATGTATAGGTATATAATAATAGGGTTGCGTAGGTGCATGTATAGGTATATAATAATAGGGGTGCGCAGACGTATCTATAGGTATATAATAATAGGGGTGCGTAGGCGTATGTATAGGTAATATAATAATAGGGGTGCGTAGGCGCATGTATAGGTATATAATAATAGGGGTGCGTAGGCGCATGTATAGGTATATAATAATAGGGGTGCGCAGACGTATCTATAGGTATATAATAATAGGGGTGCGTAGGCGTATGTATAGGTAATATAATAATAGGGGTGCGTAGGCGCATGTATAGGTATATAATAATAGGGGTGCGTAGGCGCATGTATAGGTATATAATAATAGGGTGCGTAGGCGCATATATAGGTATATAATAATAGGGTGCGTAGGCGCATGTATAGGTATATAATAATAGGGGTGCGTAGGAGCATTTATAGGTATATAATAATAGGGGTGCGTAGGCGCATGTATAGGTATATAATAATAAGGTGCGTAGGCGCATGTATAGGTATATAATAATAGGGGGCGTAGGCGCATGTATAGGTATATAATAATAGGGGTGCGTAGGCGCATGTATAGGTATGTAATAATAATAGGGTGCGTAGGCGCATGTATAGGTATATAATAATAGGGGTGCGCAGGCGCATGTATAGTTATATAATAATAGGGGTGCGTAGGCGCATGTATAGGTATCTAATAATAGGGGTGCGTAGGCGTATGTATAGGTATATAATAATAGGGGTGCGTAGGCGCATGTATAGGTATATAATAATAATAGGGGTGCGTAGGCGCATGTATAGGTATATAATAATAGGGGTGCGTAGGCGCATGTATAGGTATATAATAATAGGGGTGCGTAGGCGCATGTATAGGTATATAATAATAGGGGTGCGTAGGCGCATGTATAGGTATATAATAATAGGGGTGCGTAGGCGCATGTATAGGTATATAATAATAGGGGTGCGTAGGCGCATGTATAGGTATATAATAATAGGGGTGCGTAGGCGCATGTATAGGTATATAATAATAGGGGTGCGTAGGCGCATGTATAGGTATATAATAATAGGGGTGCGCAGACGTATGTATAGGTATATAATAATAGGGGTGAGTAGTCGCATGTATAGGTATATAATAATAGGGGTGCGTAGGCGCATGTATAGGTATATAATAATAGGGGTGCGTAGGCGCATGTATAGGTATATAATAATAGGGGTGCGCAGACGTATGTATAGGTATATAATATTAGAGGTTAGTAGTCGCATGTATAGGTATATAATAATAGGAGTGCGTAGGCGCATGTATAGGTATATAATAATAGGGGTGCGTAGGCGCATGTATAGTTATATAATAATAGGGGTGAGTAGTCGCATGTATAGGTATATAATAATAGGGGTGCGTAGGCGCATGTATAGGTATATAATAATAGGGGTGCGTAGGCGCATGTATAGGTATATAATAATAGGGGTGAGTAGTCGCATGTATCGGTATATAATAATAGGGGTGCGTAGGCGCATGTATAGGTATATAATAATAGGGGTGTGTAGGCGCATGTATAGGTATATAATAATAGGGGTGCGTAGGCGCATGTATAGGTATATAATAATAGGGGTGAGTAGTCGCATGTATCGGTATATAATAATAGGGGTGCGTAGGCGCATGTATAGGAATATAATAATAGGGGTGCGTAGGCGCATGTATAGGAATATAATAATAGAGGTGCGTAGGCGCATGTGCAGTGGTTTGAGTGTAATTGGACTTATTGAAGGGTTGGCACATTGAGACACATAAATTGGTTCAGTGATCCATTTTGGGCACTCGGGCTCAAAGGTTCGTCATCATTGCTCTAGGGTGGGAATATCAACTCCCATGATTCAGTGCTCATCCATTGCAAAGTTTTCTGGGAGTTCTGGCTCCACAAATCATGTTTGATAATCTGGATTGTGATTGGGGACTCTTAATTGATGCGCTCTGGGCACGGCGTGCCACTTTTTGGGCTGATCTGCATTTTCGTTCACGGTTTTAGCTTGTGATGTTTCGTCTGAAATTGTCCTCATTTTTCTCTTAGGACCAGTTAAAACGCTTGACTGATATTGTGTGGCCGGCTATAGCCAGTCTGGTGAAGGACGAGGTGACCCAGGCGGCTGCTCACGGTAACTGCGGTTAAGTACTTTCTGTTACGGGTTTTAATCTCGGGCCTGTGACCCCGGCAGATAAATTACTGCGGCCTCTGAGATCCCAGATTATTTATAGAGGTAGATTTGTATTATGGCGAGGGAGCTTCGGGTCGTCCTCGCAGTCTCCTGCAAGCTATGTGACATGTGAGAGGATGCCGATGGCACATCACGTCCAGTGCAGCACCGAGGGAGCCCTCGCCGGAATGAAACTTACAGAGATACTCTAGTGTTAAAATGAGGGGGAATCCAGAGATGTCAGGGCCAGCCCGTCCATGGGTCCCTTTAGAGCCACGGCTCTAGGCGGCAGATTCACAGGAGCGGCATTTTGCCTCTTGTGTTAGAGTCTGCAGCCGTTCCAGTGTTGTGGCTGAAGCTGCCGGCTCTGCTTCTCCCTCAGGCTGATCTCTGAGAGGGGGGAAATTCAATAATAAAATTAACAGAGAAGAAATGAGGTGGATTTTTAAACTTAAAACACTTCTTCCAAAAGGTCTAAATCAAGACTTCGAACTATGCCGCTTTGTAGTCTATATATAAGTATATATGCCGCTTTTTATAGTCTTATCCAGTTTTTTAATCTATATCTACACCTCCAAGTTCCTTCTTATTTTTTTTTTATGAATAACATTTTTATTGTTTTTCAAAATGATTCAACAGAAAACAGGAAATACATATGTATTATACCAACATAGCCAATGAGCTATTTCAAGAGTAAGAATAGGGGGGAGGGGGGAGAAGAATAGGGGGGAGGGGGGAGAAGGGTTGCCCAGACCCAAAGAATAGAAAGATTTAGCATCAAAGAGGGATAAAATAGAAAGGAGGAAAACAGAAGAAAAAGAAGAAGAAAGAGAGAGAGGGGGAGGGGGCCACGAAAAGCTATATGGTCAGCAGTGCAGACAACTTATCAGATTTTCTCAATTAAATTCGAATCCTGCTGACCTCTAGGTATCAATTCAACCGATTATACATCTTTTATACTAATCAGCCGTCCCCATCTGATCTAGCCAAGGAGACCAAGTCTTGTAATAAGAGGGGAGAGTACGGTTGGTGATTGCAGAAAGCTCGTCCATTAACTGAACATCCCTAATTTTAGGATATATCTTCGAAAAGGAGGGGATGTTGGGGCAGTTCCTTGATTCCGCCAGCACTCTGCCGGCCGCCAATGTAATTTTAGAAAGCAATTTGTTTTCTGACCGAGATAAATCCGGAAAAGGTCGGGACAGCAGATATGCCCATGGGTCCATGGTTGTGCTTTGCAGGATAACAGCTTGAATTAAAGTGTGGGTTTGATTCCAGAATTTTCGAACATGGGGGCAGAACCACCACATATGGGCGTAAGTCCCCTTTTGGCCACAACCTCTCCAGCAAAGGTCCAGTGTCCCTGGGGACATGTGAGCTATTTGTACAGGCGTGGTGTATCAGCGTAAAATCGTTTTTATAAGTTGTTCCTGGTGCGTGGTACAAATTGAAACTGATTTCATGTCCTCCCAGATATCGTTCCATTTGTCAATCTCGAGAGTCTCTCCAAGGTCTCTCTCCCAGGCAGGAATGTATGGGAGTTCTTTCCAGTCAAGCAAGGCCGTTATGGAGCGGTATATCGTAGATATTAAACCTTTAGGATAAGCACCACAAAGGCATAATGTTTCAAAATAAGATGTAGTATTAAGAGCAGCCATTTTAATATGTGGTCTAGTAGCAAATGTCCTTAACTGGATGAATGGCAGAGGATGAGTCAGATCGTTCTGCAAGGAATTCCCAGATTCCCCTATTATCATGACGGGGAGTCATAATTATAATAAAGACACGGAGGCGAGTATTATGCTATCTTTTCTTCACTTAAGCCGATAGCAGCAAAGAAAATCTCTCAAATACAACAATAAAAGTATTGAGAGAAAAATACAGTTTAACAATATATAACAATAGCAGGTAATGGTACAGTCCAGCTCCCTGCTGTCCAATCATCCGGTAGACCGCTCCATAAATTCCCTGGTAACCCTTGGCTCCTCCTCTTTTCTTGATGCGGGACGGGCTAACATCTTCCTCAACGAAATCGAAACAATGAAAGAATAATCATCCTTTGACAAACTCCAACAAGAAGTTAAAACCTTTAACGTAGACTCCAACTTGAAGCTCAAGCATGGAAGAATATTCATCCTTCAACGAAAAACTCCAACACGAAGCTCCAGCTTTCAACGCAAACTCCAACACGAAGCTCCAGCTCTTCTCCAACGAACAGAACAACGGAAGAACTCTTCCTCATCCAATGAAAGCTTTGGCATGAAGTTTAGGCTGTCGGAACATAAATGTATTAAAGATCACCAAGAGCTTATAATAAGAAGGTTTGAAAAAAATCCATAATGACTATTGAAACATCAAAACCTAATAACCAAATATAAAGGGTGGGAATAACCCAATTATCGGTTGGGATAATACTCGCCTCCGGATCTTTATTATAATTATGATTCCCCGTCATGATAATAGGGGAATCTGGGAATTATCCCACAAGACACGGAGGCTCATATTATGCGAGTTCAAAGCTTAACTAATTAGTGATAGTGACATGTGACACACTGGTTTAACATAACACTCCCTAAAGGTGGATTCTCTGGACCAGTCTGCTATTTTTAAAATGTCTTCAAGACGACATCCATGGGAGAAAAAATCTCGGAAGCAGAAGCACACCGGGATGAATGATCTCCGAACATGGAGACAACTACACCAGCTCCTGACATGATCCATTTAACCCACCCAGCGAGTGTGGTGGAAGTTACAGAATTGTATGGTTTGTGTAAGGATATGAATAACCGTTGGGATTGGAGTGACCTGTTAGGGGCAGAAACTCTTCCATATTCTTTAAAACAATTACTGGGTAAAAGATAGGACGCTGTGACAAAACTGGATAGAAGACCTCTGACAATGAAGTCTTTGTCCTATAGGAAAATTGAACATTTCTCCCCGTGTCGGGTAAAACTTCTTCCCGTTAAGTTTAGGGCTCGAACGTGTGAGACTCTATTGCAGGAAATCAAACAAAGTAAAATGGCCAATTTCACAGAAATCAGTTTAATAGACAGAGTTTCATTCTCGGGTCACTTATCCAGAAAATTAACTAGAATGACATCCCAGGTGTTAGAATAACGGGAACGAGGGGTCGTTACACTGTATACCCTTCAAAAACCTACATGTAATGGGATGCTTCCCGGCAGGAATACCAATAAAACCCTGAGGTGAAGCAGGTATCGCCGATCTGAGGTTATTAATCGTACGATACGCTTTACCATCCTCAAATAGATGTGTGAAGAAACTAAACAAGTTACTCAAGGAACTGATATAGGATCAACTTGATGTTCCATGCACCAAGAAACCCATGAGTTCCATGCGGTACCATATCTCCTCCTAGTAGAGGGGCCCAGGAACTCGACAAAAAAGGAGGCAGATGCGTCCGAAATGTTGACTGAAGGCCAGTGACCTTTGATATTACACTTAACAGCTTAAAAAATTAATGAAGACTCAAAGAATTCTGAAGCGTTCCCTCCGGGAACCTCCATAAGGGTGCTATGAGCACTATTGTAGCTAATTGTACTTGTACTAGTCTTATTACTGTTGAAATGAGAATGAATAGAGGGAAAGCGTCCCTAGCATCCAGGTCTGGACCAGACCATCCGTGGCCAAAGCCATGGGTCTGGTCTCCAACAGTAGTATTGTGGTAAAGGAATATTAAGGCGAGAAGCCAACAAATCTATAGAGAAGGGACCCCAGAGGGATGACAAACTGACAAATACCCTGGTGTCTTATCTCCAATTGGTGGAATCTATCAGATACCTTGAATTCCAGTCCGCCATTACATTGCTGAACCCTGGAATGTATTGGCCTGGACTGAGAAATTGTGAGGCCGGCAAAATCCTCAAAAGACTTTGCTGTCTCTGCCAACTGTTTAAACCTGGGGCCTCCTATAAGGTTGTCACAGCGGACAGGTTGTCCATCTTCAGGAGTATGGAACTCGTCTGGAAATGCTTGATAAAACTTGAATTGCAAACAATCCATCAAGGTATTCTAAGCCAATTATATACAATCCTATCTCTGTGGAAACCCAACTGACACCTGTGGAAAACGATCCACAGCGCGCCCCAGCCAGATCTACTAGCGTCTGCCTCTATGACCAATTCTGGAGTTGGATGGATGATAGCTTTGCTGTTCCATGACTCTAAATGATTTAGCCAACACTGCATCTCCAATTTCGACTCGTCGTCCAGAGAGATGCAATCTGGATAAAGCCATCCCCTCCGCAGAAATCGTGCTTTCAGACGTGGAAGAGCTCGACAATAAAGCGGTCCTGTAAAGACCACTTGTATTCCTGCGTAGAGTAGGCCCAGGAGGTGAGCTAACCATCTCAGAGAGAATTCTTCTGCAGATAGAAGACATCTGATTTCTCTGTGAAACAGCCGAACTTTAGCTGAAGGCAGAGAAGGAGACATCTCCATCATAGTTACGGTGACACCTAGAAATTCGATAGACTGTGTCGTATAAGTACCGATATTTTGTAGTTTATTGGGATTGTCAGATAAGCATCTTTAGGTCTAGTTTGACCATCCAATCTTGTGGAGATAAAACTCCTTTTAATGATGTAATGTCTTCCATTTAGAAATGATTGTACACAACGTACTCGTTTAGGTGTTTTTTCAGATTGATACTGGGTGGAATTCTCCGCCTTGGGATGTTGGTGTGAAACCATACTCACCAAAAATCCTGATCTTCTCGAACCCCTTTAACCACTTTGACGGTGAAATTATGGTCCATCTTGGGGCTCTAGTTAAGAGGATTTAAAGGAGCCTCTTGAGGTGGAATAAGGTTTGACGAGAAACCTATTCGAGAAAGCTTTCCTGATATTCGCCTTTATCTTACCTGTGGTCAAGAAGGACCTTGTATATTCGGTCATCTCCTTGAAGATGCCTTCTCCAAATAACTGACCCTCAGCGTTGGGACCAGGCTCATTATTATTATTATCATTTATATAGCGCCAACAGTTTATTATGCGCTAAGGTCGCCACTTTAGGGTGGATCCTGAGGAGAATTGAGCGTCTCCTTTTCACTTGATAAAGCTGTGTTATGTCACCAAAAACACAGACTAATCTCTGTACTCGGCCCCTGTGTTCAAACAGGACTGGTTTTCATTAGTGAGGAGAAACCTCAATCGATTCCATTAATTTTACCAATGGACCCACAAAACCAAACAATTTATCATGACACCCCTTAAGGTGCCTCTACTCCCCGTTTTCGGGGCCAATTTGACTGGTTAAGGATGTGAATAATTTCCGGATCTAACTCGGGGTTACATTAAGCTTATGTGACAAAGTTGGGGCTGGACACTCAGCCCTCAAATTACTTCTGGTTTGTTTATCCATTGACATACGGATATGCTGTTCTATATAACCAGCCACATGCTCTATGTGTGTCCATTCCACTGACCGGGGATGTTTTAATTGCTCTGGTACAAACATTGAATTTCTTAGAGCATCTACCGGATCAATAAGCGGTTTTTAGAATCAGTGGAATCAGGTGAGGAAACTGAATGTGAGCCTCAGGAGAGGAGACCGGATCGTACTCCGGCTCAGAGGAATTCACCTCACAATCTGACATTGCTTCCTCTCTAGAATGTTCTGAGGAGCTGCCGGTATCTTTGCGCCTCTAGCGCGCTTCCACTTTCTTTGTCAGCCGGAGTTAACTGGCTCCTTTTTTCGTCACAGTGATGTGCTGTGGGAATTCATTACAAGTACGGGTAGACGTAGGTTTTATGAGGGATATTTTTTGGGAGTTTCTTCTTCTCCCTCATTGAAGTCTCAGGGACCTCATTATCCTGTCAGGAATCACTAGATAAAAATCTATCTGAAGTTGGGGAAATTATAAATGAACGTCTGGCTGAGAGATTCTAGACATTTTAACCAAATTATACTCCAAGTATGAGGAAAAAACGTGGGCATAATAACAAGGGCACCTGGGCAACAGGCAGGTTCGGGCCAGTCATAAACCACTTTTTTATTTAATTAATTAATTTATTTTTAATCACTTTTTATATTACTTATTTTATTGGGAAATTTCCCGAGGCAACAAGCTGCGGCATTTCGCGCATGCGCTAACCGCTGCGAGCGTTACCTCAGAGCAGTGGCGTGATGCCACGCCTCTCCTCAGGAACAGCTGCGGGGGGGCACCAAATCCCCACAGAAACCACCGGAGAGACGGACCCGTGTCCCCAGAGGAAACAACGGGAACAACCCTGGCGAGACTAACAGATATTGGCCATAATCGCTAACAATTAAATTAAGTAAAATTGAGAAAACTCGCTGTGTAACCGCCGGGTCGTTTTCAAACGTACATCACCTGAGGTAAAACTCGCCTTTAGTCGTTGCGAGCGTTTACCTCAGGCAGCAGCGCGAAGCCGCGCCTCCTAATGGCGGAGATACAGGGGAGGCGCGAAAACGCACTAGAAAGCCGCCGTAAAGACGGACTCGTCCCCCGAAGGCAAAAAACACTGGAAGCAGAAAAAAAATATATATATACAATCCCCCAAAAGACAATAAAAACCAAATAAAGGCAAAGCCTAGTCCCTGCACATAAGTCCCTAACGGGTTGACAATAAGTACAAACAAACACAAGCTAACAGTGTGTGTGTATAACAATATGCTAAATTAGAATATATATATATATCACTACAATAAAATACAGTGAAAGTGTCATATAATTTAATATAGATCTTGCTGCTAATACTCATCTTATCTCGGCGAGCAGCAAAGAAAAGAGGAGGAGCCAAGGGTTACCAGGACGATTTATGGAGCGGTCTACCGGACGATTGGGCAGCAGGGAGCTGGACTGTACCATTACCTGCTATTGTTATATGTATTGTTAAACTGTATTTTTCTCTCAATACTTTTATTGTTGTATTTGAGAGATTGTTCTTTGCTGCTATCGGCTTAAGTAAAGAAAAGATAGCATAATACTCGCCTCTGTGTCTTGTGGGATAATTAGGCAAGTCCGTCATACAGAGTAAGGCCCCCTTAGGGTATAGGTGGCAAAGTCTAGTAATCTGGGAACTAGGGATGCACCGATACCGATACTAGTATCGGGGCGATATTGCCGTTTGCACGAGTACTTGTTACTCGTGCAAACGGCCCGATACATCCCGCCGATACCGGAAGCCGGCGCTGGGCCGGCTTGCCGGTATCCGCGGGGCTGGGGAAGCTGGCCGCGTGCATGAAAAGCACGCGGCCAGCGTTCGCCTCCGCGCGCCAAATACTCACCCTTCCTGAAGTTCCAGTCTCTGGGCAGTGATGCGGTCACGTGGCCGCCGGGCGCTCCTGTGACGCGGCCTCTCGGCTGGAGGCAGCGTCACAGATGCGCCCGGCGGCCACGTGACCGCATCACTGCCCAGAGACCGGAACTTCAGGAAGGGTGAGTATTTGGCTTTACATGCACGCGGCCAGCTTCCCCAGCGTTCGAGCGGGGGGTAAATTGATGAGAGCTGCGGGCAAATCCATGAGACCTGGGGGCCAATCCATGAGACCTGGGGGCCAATCCATGAGACCTGGGGGCCAATCCATGAGACCTGGGGGCAAATCCATGAGACCTGGGGGCAAATCCATGAGAGCTGGGGCAAATCCATGAGACCTGGGGGCCAATCCATGAGACCTGGGGGCAAATCCATGAGACCTGGGGGCAAATCCATGAGACCTGGGGGCCAAATCCATGAGACCTGGGGGACAAATCCGTGTGACCTGGGGGCAAATCCATGAAACCTGGGGGCAAATCCATGAAACCTGGGGCAAATCCATGAAACCTGGGGGCAAATCCATGAGACCTGGGGGCCAATCCATGAGACCTGGGGGCAAATCCATGAGACCTGGGGGCAAATCCATGAGACCTGGGGGACAAATCCATGTGAGCTGGGGGCAAATCCATGAGAGCTGGGGCAAATCCATGAGACCTGGGGGCAAATCCATGAGAGCTGGGGCAAATCCATGAGACCTGGGGCCAATCCATGAGACCTGGGGGCAAATCCATGAAACCTGGGGGCAAATCCATGAAACCTGGGGGCAAATCCATGAGACCTGGGGGCAAATCCATGAGACCTGGGGGACAAATCCATGTGAGCTGGGGGCAAATCCATGAGACCTGGGGGACATCCATGTGAGCTGGGGCAAACCCATGTGAGCTGGGGGCAAACCCATGTGAGCTGGGGGCATATCCATGAGACCTGGGGGCAAATCCATGAGACCTGGGGGCAAATCCATGTGAGCTGCGGTCAATCTCATATAAATTTTTATATGAGGTCTGTTCCTATTGGAAAGCGTCACATGATATTAAATAAAAGTATCGGTACTCGGTATCGGTGAGTACTTTTAAAAAGTATCGGTACTCGTACTCGGTCTTAAAAAAGTGGTATCGGTGCATCCCTACTGGGAACCCATCCAACCTCCTTGGGGGGAGGTATTTAAGTCTGGAAGAAATTCTCTGTTCCTGGTGATCGGGGTCAAAGGTGAAGGAAATGAAGTGAGGTCGCATTTTGATGCAAGTTTATCCCATAGCCTGATAGAGTTAGTTATGGAGGGGCATGTTGTTTTCAAAATTGGTGAGCTCGGGGAGTCCAGATCCAAAACTGAGTCTGATCAGGGAACATGAGGCCCCTCTCTAGATCCACCCATCGACGGCTATTTGGGGGTGCGTGCCAAGCTACGATCTGTGCCAATTGAGCTGCGTAAAAATATGATAAAAGACAGGGAAGCCCAAACCACCAGCTTCCTTAGGCCTGTATGAAGTTGCCCTCGCAATTCTCCTTCTTTTGCCCTTCCTTATAAAGGAGTCTATAGCCCGTTGGAGATCCCGAAGGTCTCCCGAATCCATTGCCGTGGGGAGAGCCTGAAAAAAAATACAATATTCGCGGAAGAACATTCATTTTTATACAATATACTCTACCAATCCAAGAGATCATATATTTGTCCCAGCATTCGAGGTCTTTTTTAAGCTGGTGCCGTAATGCTGAGTAATTAACTGAGTACAAGGCAGGGGGATCGTTTGTCAGAGTGATCCCTAGATATTGAAAAGAGGATGAAATATGAATTGGAAAGGTCTTGCTAATGTCCTCAACCTCATCTTGAGGGACATGTAAAGAGAAACCCTCTGATTTCATTATATTGATTTTGTACCCCGAGAGGCGGGCATATTCGTCTAAGCTGTGGAACAATCTAGGTAGGGAATTTGAGGGTCGGGTTAAGGAAAGATCCGCGTATGCTGCGACCTTAAAGGTATTGGTTCGGACCGTAAGACCATGAATCTCTGCCGTCGCTCTTATGTGTTGTACTAAGGGCTCCAAATATAGGGCAAATAGGGCAGGAGAGAGAGGACAACCCTGACGGGTGCCATTAAAAATCTGAAAGGGGACGGGGGCAGGTCCGGTATAAGAATTTGGGCCGAAGGGGAGGAGTATAGGGCTTTAATGGCTGAGAGAAAAGGGCCAGGGAAACCCATATGTTTTAAGAGAAAAGGCCACTCGGCTCTATCAAACGCCTTCTCTGCATCCAAAGACAGGAACAGAGAAGGCATTCTGGATTTCCTGGCCCTCCACACCAGGTCCGCCGACCTCTGCGTGTTTTCATAAGCTTGGCGGTCGGGGATAAAGCCGACTTGGTCCGGGTGTATGAGAATGGGTAATACAGAGCTTAGTCGTAGGGCCACAATTTTATTTTTTTTTGTTTTCAAAATTTTTATTTTGTAACATTGTCATCAATACAACTAACAGTAAACGGCCGCGCAGGGCCACAGCAGGCTGGACAGCAGGAAATCAACGCAGATAAACATCCCCAAAGAGGGGGGTCTCATCGAAATAGAAATCAAAAATTAGTTCGTCTGCAGGAAACATTGCATCATCACAAGGAATTATGTTCACAACGCTATCAAAAGATGGTAATCCAAATAACAGAGAGAGAAAAAAAAAAAAAGGGGGGGGGGTTTGAAAAATGGCAAAGGCCATTGCCGTGACGCTCCTGGCACGCTCCTGAAGGAGGCCATGGAGGGACAATGTCACGGGGCCCAGGACCCTAAGGGCCAATCATAACCCAAAGTTATGGTGGCGCGCCTCAGGCATCCCAGTAATGCCAGAGGATAAAAAAAAAAAAAAAAAAAGGGGGGGTGGGGGAATGGATACGCCATCTTCTGCAGTGCAAGCCTTTGAGGAATAACGTGAGAGAGAGAAAGAAGAAAAAGGAAGAAAAAAGAGAGAAAAATAAATTAATTAATTAAATAAACATCCACAGATAGGGGGGTCTCATCAGATAATAGTACACATATATAAGGGTAGGGGGAGGGTCATAGATCAAATACTTAGAAACGTATAAGGTGAGACATCGGGGGTAGAAAACACTCGGCGTAAAGACCAAAACATTGGTAATCTCAGAGTGGTAGAGTCAACTATATTCATACAGGGCCGGAAAATATCATCCGAAGAACAGCTAGTAATAACAAAATAGGAAAGTCATCAAAGGATAGCTACATACTGACAAGTAACATCCCCAGATGGGGGGTCTCAAAGTAGGAAAACTCCGTATGTGAGGCATCGAGGGGGTATCAAAGTCGAGATCAAGTGAGGGAGAGTTTCAGTCCAGGACATGAGGCGAGGTACTTCAGCCCGTGTCCATAAACGGAAACGGGGCCATAGCAGGCAGCGTCCCGTAAGGCAATCCAGGTGTTTCGGCCTTATCAGACTCAAGAGCCTTAGCCAGCAGAGAGGTAAGGGACAGAACCGAAGGTGCAGACCGCGGTTTCCTTCCGAACAGTATGGGGGGACGTTCCTCCATCTTCAGGTCACGTTTGGTGTCCGTGGGCTCCACCACCGCACCGTCAAGCCCTGCGCAACCCATCGAGCCATGCATAGCAGATCCTCTGGGATTACTCAGCGGCGGCAGTTCATCCTCCTGCAGGGGTAGAGACTCTGGATCGCCATCCACACCACTATCCGCCTCCATGGTCTCACATATAAGTGTGTCGGCTGCTCCTCGGGACCTCCCCGGTGGGACTCTGTTCAGGGATCCATCGCCTCACAACTCACCCTCATCAGAGTCACCTCCTCTCCATAGCCCCGCAGCGCCGCCATCATCTGGCGCCAGACGCCTTTAGTCAGCGGGCATCGTCATCCTCTGCTTGTAACAGACGTAAACAGGCATCTAGGCTGAGACAGCGTCCACCATACCTCCAGAAACAGCAGGGGAGGCCCCCCTCGTCCGCCCGCCAGGTCATCTGACACATCTGCCCAACACCCGATCGGAACAGCCAAGAGACGTGGGCCCACCGTCTCCATAGCCTCCGACCAAGCGCCAGGTCGGGGTAGAGCATATAGGGCATCTGAGTGGGGGGACATCCGAGCAGCAGGCCTCAAGATGGCCGCCGGCATCGTGGTGGAGACGGCAAACTGCCCCAGGGCAAGTCTCTGGTCCGGGGGGGGAGCAGTGCGGACCCCGGACATTTCGGTTCCGTTGGCCAGCTTCAGAAGCCCCCAGGTTTGTCAGCAGGCCAAAATATTCGTCAGGGGGACCTCAAAACAAGCATTAGAAGCGGAGCTCCCACAAAAGACGTCCGCTCTCCTCGATGGCTGGCCACGCCCCCCCAGGGCCACAATTTTAGCAAAGAGCTTCAGGTCCGTATTAATGAGCGATATCGGGCGGTAGTTTTCCGCCTGTTGATGGTCTTTACTAGGCTTGTGCACCGATTTTTTTTTTCGGTTCGATTTTCGATTCGGCTCGTTTCGACCGGTTTCGATTCGATTCGGTTCGGCCCGTTTTTCGGGTACATTTTTTTTTTCGGAATATCGACCATTTTTCGTATTTTCGTGTCACTGCTCGGTTTTTGTATCGACTTTTCGTAATTTCGGAAATTTTCGTTTTTCGGAATTGCACATTTTTCGGAATATCGACCATTTTTCGTGTTATTTTGCCCGTTTTTTGTATCGACTTTTCGTTTTTTTGAAAAATTTTCGTTTTTCAGAAAATTTTTCATTTTTACAAAATTTTCGTTTTTCGGAAAATATTTGTTTTTCGGAAAATTTTAGTTTTTCGGAACATCTGTTCTCCTCGTTTGACACATTTCAAGTCCATTCGAAAAATCCGAAAATATTTCGTTTCGGCTCGGAAAACATTTCGGATCTGAAATTTTCGGATCTAAAATTTTTCGGAAATTCGGCCGCATCCGAAAACACGAATCGGGAAATTTCGTGAAAATTACGAAATTCCGAAACCCGAAACGCACATCCCTAGTCTTTACCCGGTTTTGGGATTAAGACTATTGAGGCCAATAATGCTTCCAGAAGGGGGGGGGGTGCCCCCTTCCAGCATGTTGTTAAATGTCTTAAGTAGATGGGGGAGTAAGATTTTTGGGAATGACTTATAATAATAATACGATCGTCCATCAGGGCCTTATGTGGTTTCATCAGGCCTAAAGCCCGAGTGATTTCTTCCTCAGTGATCGGTGCGGCCAGAGCGGCAGCCTGTGCATCCGGCAGCGAGGGCATAGAGGCACGGGAGAGATACTTGGAGATGTCAGTTAGAAATAAGGCGTTCGTGGTAGAGTGAAATGGAGTGTGATTGTAAATGGAGCTAAAATAAGTGGTAAAGGCTTCTCTGATTGCAATAGGGGTAATGTGGGGGGTCCTAGTTTATTTTTAATATAAGAGATTGATTGAGTGTCCGGTCTGGGTCTAATTAAACGGGCCAAGGGAGTGTCCATTTTATTGGATCCTTCATAATACCTACACTTGGACCACAGCAACGATCGGCCAACGTCATCCAAGAGCAGACTATTGAAGTCCTGTCGGGGCTGGGAGAGAGCAGCATATCCGTCAGGGGAGGGAGAGGATTTATGGGATAATTCTAACTCTCGCAATTTATGTTGGAGGGCTTGTAGGTCGGCTACCTTTGTTCTTTTGAGGTGTGCGGCCGTACTCATGAGAGCTCCACGCACTACCGGTTTGTGTGCGGCCTACAGGGTTTGTATGGAAATATCAGGTGTATCATTTAATAAAAAATAATCTTTCAAAGTTTCGGCCACTGAGTCACGCACCCCGGGTTTGTCCAAGAGAAAGGGGTCTAAACGCCATCTGCGTCCTGCCGGCGGAGCAAAGGGGCGTAGCTGTACCGTCACGTCTGCATGATCCGACCAGGTGATAGAACCTATAGAGGAAGATAGGACGGTAGGGAGGCTAATAAATAATCGATTTGTGAATACGTGTCGTGGGGAGGGGAATAGTAAGTGTAATCTTTGACCGAGGGGTGATGAACCCTCCAAACATCTATATATCCAGAAGTACGGACAAAATTATAAAACTGCCTATCCTGCAAAGAGGGGGTGCATGAGGTGTGGAGACCAGATCGGTCTAAAGGGGGGCAGAGAGTGGCATTAAAATCCCCTCCCACCCACACTTTCCCTACTGCATGGGAAGCGATAAACCCTTGTGTAGAGGCCCAGAAAGTTGCGTCCGAGGTGTTCGGGCCATTGAAACTAAAGTGTAAAATTGGTCAGCTACCTTCCCCACAAGTAGTACTCCGTGGCCTATATCGTCAGTGCACGTCTCTGGTACTGTTATGGGGCTTTTTTGGGGATCCTGGTCTCTTGCAATAAAGCAATATCTCCATTTTTACATTTTTGCTCTCTAAAGAGTAGTCTACGCTTCCGGGGTGAGTTGAGGCCTTTAACGTTCAAAGACATTACTGTTACTGAGGTCATCAGTGGGTCAGTAGGAGTGATGGGGTATAAAACCTCCAGGGTCCCCCCCCTTTCCCCCCCATCCCCGGAGAACTAAAAGCTCGAGAGGAGGCCAGGAGGGGAATACCAAGTAGGGGCCACAAGGAAAAGTCAGTAAAAGCTGGACAGGAGAGGGTTGGGGGGGGGAGAAGAACCCCGGGCTGGGCAGACTCGGAGTCGAAGGAAGGGGCACCACCCGAACGGGGATACCGGAGGGGAGGTCACTAGGGGGAGGAGAGAAAAGAGTCGGGAATGGTGAGACCATCACCATCTCTGTGTGGGGAAGAGAGAAAAAGCCACAGAGATGGGGAGAACGACCCGTCTATATTTAAAACCAACACTAAAGGCTATTTCCTTCACCTATATGTAATCTCTAATATAAAACCGTATGGCAACCGACAGAAACTATACAACCATAACAATTAGGAAAATATGCAACATTACGTAACACCCAGAGTCGGACACTCCTGCCCCTTTTCAGGGTAGTTTGGGTTAAATCAAGCCGGGGTGTATCCACTTAGGCACCTCAGCCGAGGGCCATCGAACGGAGGGCAACCACAGAAGTCTCTTAAGTCAGTCCCCCACTGTGGACCAGTCCAGCTCCAGGCGAGGCAGTGGTAGGGGAGGCCCCAATCCCGCAAGAGCGGGTGGCACAGGCAGATCCAATAGTGCGAGGAGATCCTTTGCCTGGTGTATGTAAAAGAAAGGATAACTGCGGTTATTGTGCATGACCATCATTTTGAAAGGGTATCCCCAAGCGTATTTAATCTTGTGACGACGGAGGATTTCTGTTACTTCCTCCATTCTCTTCGTTTTGCCAGCGTGGATGGTGAAAGGTCTTGAAAAAAAGAGAGCCGGTTATTTTCATAATCCACGTCCTGATCCCTTACAGCCTTCAGTAGGGCATCCTTGGTGGTATAATAATGAAGTCTGGCTATCACATCTCGGGGTGGAGCGGACTTGTCTCGTCGGGGGCCCAATGCTCTGTCTATGCGATCTAAGAGCAGGCTGGAGGTTGGTAAATCCGGCAGGAGCCGCTGCATTATACCCACAAAGGTGGCCTGTAGCTGATCCCCCAGAACCGATTCCGGTAGACCGCGTATGCGGACGTTATTTCTTCTTGAGCGGTTCGCCTGATCTTCCAGCATATCCTCCAGTAAGAGTACCCGCGCTTCCAGACCGTCGGCATGGTCAGCTAGTTTATTACAGTAAGCTGAGATGCTCTCTGCTCTGTCCTCCAGCCTCGCAGTGCACTCACCCACCCTCCAGCCTCGCGGTGCACTCACCCACCCTCCAGCCTCGCAGTGCACTCACCCACCCTCCAGCCTCGCGGTGCACTCACCCACCCTCCAGCCTCGCGGTGCACTCACCCACCCTCCAGCCTCGCAGTGCACTCACCCACCCTCCAGCCTCGCAGTGCACTCACCCACCCTCCAGCCTCGCGGTGCGCTCACCCACCCTCCAGCCTCGCAGTGCACTCACCCACCCTCCAGCCTCGCAGTGCACTCACCCACCCTCCACCCTCTCGGTGCACTCACCCACCCTCCAGCCTCGCGGTGCGCTCACCCACCCTCCAGCCTCGCAGTGCACTCACCCACCCTCCAGCCTCGCAGTGCACTCACCACCTCCACCCTCTCGGTGCACTCACCCACCTCCAGCCTCCGGTGCGCTCACCCACCCTCCAGCCTCGCAGTGCACTCACCCACCCTCCAGCCTCGCAGTGCACTCACCCACCCTCCACCCTCTCGGTGCACTCACCCACCCTCCAGCCTCGCAGGGCGCTCACCCACCTCCTTTATATCTGCGGAGAGACAGCGAGAGGTTTTCTCCAACTCCATCGCGATAAATTGTTGGAGGCCAAGGATGTCCGCTTTAGTCGCCGGGTGTAAGTCCTGCGAGCGTCCTCCGTCCGGATCCTCGTGGAGCAAGGGAGAGCGGTTGCCACCTTGGGAGGTCTCTGTATGCCTAGGCCGGGATGAAAAAATCGGCGCTACAGATTGTCCCGCATCTTTTTTTGGTTTTGTAGCCTTCTTCATAGTGAGTCTTTGTGGCTCCGTTTTAGCGTTATTTTAGGTCGGTTGAGGCTGATAGGTGAGGATTTTAAACGGGACGTGTCGGGAGCTCACTCAGCCAGCGTCCGATCGCATTGCCGGCTCGATAGAAGACATCTAGGTTCTGAGCTGATTATATCACCCCTTTTTTGAGTACATACAGTCAGGTGCAGAAATCTTGGGACATGGACACAATTGTAACATCTTTGGCTCTATACACCACCACAATGGAGTTGGAATGAAACAAACACAATGTGCTTTAACTGCAGACTGTCAGCTTTAATTTGAGGGTATGTACATCCAACTCAGGTGAACGGTGTAGGACTTACAGCAGTTTGCAGATGTGCCCCCACTTGTTAAGGGAACAAAGGTAATGGGACAGAATAATAATCATAAATCAAACTTTCCCTTCTTAATACTTGGTTACAAATCCTTTGCAGTCAATCACAGCCTGAAGTCTGGAACGCATAGACATCACCAGACGCTGGGTTTCATCCCTGGTGATGCTCTGCCAGGCCTCTACTGCAACTGTCTTCAGTTCCTGCTTGTTCTTGGGGCATTTTCCCTTCAGTTTTGTCTTCAGCAAGTGAAATGCTGCTCAATGGGATTCAGGTCAGGTGATTGACTCGGCCATTGCATAACATTCCACTTCTGTCCCTTCAAAAACTCTTTGGTTGCTTTTGGAGTATGCTTTGGGTCATTGTCCATCTGCACTGTGAAGCGCCGTCCAATGAGTTCTGCAGCATTTGGCTGAATGTGAGCAGATAATATTGCCCCAAACACTTCAGAATTCATCCTGCTGCTTTTGTCAGCGTCACATCATCAATAAATACAAGAGAACCAGTTCCATTGGCAGCCGTACATGCCCACGCCATGACACTACCACCACCATGCTTCACTGATGAGGTGGTATGCTTAGGATCATGAGCAGTTCCTTTCTTTCTCCATAGTCTTCTCTTCCCATCACTCTGGTACAAGTTGATCTTGGTCTCATCTGTCCATAGGATCTTGTTCCAGAACTGTGAAGGCTTTGTTAGGTGTGGTTTGGCAAACTCTAATCTGGCCTTCAAGTTTTTGAGGCTCACGAATGGTTTACATCTTGTGGTGAACCCTCTGTATTCACTCTGGTGAAGTCTTCTCTGGATTGTTGACTTTGACACACATACACCTACCTCCTGGAGAGTGTTCTTGATCTGGCCAACTGTTGTGAAGGGTGTTTTCTTCACCAGAAAAAGAATTCTTCAGTCATCCACCACAGTTGTTTTCCGTGGTCCTCCCGAGTCTTTTGGTGTTGCTGAGCTCACCGGTGCGTTCCTCCTTTTTGAGAATGTTCCAAACAGTTGTTTTGGCGTATGCCTAATGTTCTTGCTATCTCTCTGATGGGTTTGTTTTGTTTCTTCAGCCTAATGATGGCTTGCTTCACTGATAGTGACAGCTCTTTGGATCTCATCTTGAGAGTTGACAGCAACAGATTCCAAATGCAAATAGCACACTTGAAATGAACTCTGGGCCTTTTATCTGCACATTGTAATTGGGGTAATGAGGGAATATCACACACCTGGCCATGGAACAGCTGAGAAGCCAATTGTCCCATTACCTTTGGTCCCTTAACAAGTGGGGGCACATCTGTAAACTGCTGTAAGTCCTACACCGTTCACCTGAGTTGGATGTACATACCCTCAAATTAAAGCTGACAGTCTGCAGTTAAAGCACATTGTGTTTGTTTCATTCCAACTCCATTGTGGTGGTGTATAGAGCCAAAGATGTTACAATTGTGTCCATGTCCCAATATTTCTGCACCTGACTGTACATAGTTTATAGGAGGTTAACTATATTCCAGTTAATACGCTCTATATATTTCTTTAGACCTAAATTCTATAATTACCTTTTTATAGGATTTGAGTGTGGTATATTAATTATAAATTAGCCTCTTCGCATTTTAATCCCTTTCATCCTATAAACTCAACTGACTTTTAAAGCTCTTTCACTTTAATAGAATTAACCATCTGAGTAACCCGGATCACCCTTCCTCTTTTTTCGTTTCATCTCGTATCTCCTGCTCGTGTATTTATAAAAATACCTTCTATCCAACGTGTGCTTGTCCAATTGTCCCCTTGTTTTCATAATACTATATCATTGAACTGCTCAATGCACACCCACTTTTTATCCACTAATCCCTACTAATTTATATTTAATTCCATTCACCCTGGCACTGCAGGGTTAATAATTAGGGTGTACCTGGATCGATCCCATTAAGTCGCGCTGTGCAGAACTAAGCTATCTGTTACACACTCTTACAGGGTTATTCAGAGAGAGGTGAAAAGCAGGAGAATGACTGGAGAATGAAAAATTCTAGGTCAAAATAGCCAAACCAGAAAAATTCTCCCTTTCATCTCACTTTCCAAATCGGCTATTTTGACCTAGAATTTTTCATTCTCCAGTCAATCTCCTGCTTTTCACCGCTCTCTGATTAACCCTGTTAATACTTTGTTATGTCTTTTATTTTATTTTGTCTAGACCCTTAGTGGTCTTTTTATGGTCTTATGATTCTTATAGTATGTGAAATCCTTCATGTTCCAGTGCATATTTTTACGTATTTCTCGGTATTTGCCAGATCTTGAGAATATGTGAATCTTCTGGCATGAATAGAATGCCGCACTAATCTTCTGGCGTAGAACGGTTTTAAATTTTTGCCTTTTTTCTGTGGGATTTACACGATGTCTTTCTGTTTAGGGATATAAGGCATTATTTATTGCAATGACGCTGTGTAAAGCAAATGTATTAAGCTCTATTTTATGTTTTAATGTTATTTACAAACACGCGCAAATTAGGTTAATTACCCGGAAGTAAGAACACGAAAATCAACGCGAGCAATATAGCTATTTAAAGTGAATGTGCCATTGCTAAATTTACACCCACTGATGAAGCTGCGTCCAGCGAAACGCGTTTGAGGTGTACGTTTATTACTTGCCTTTAATAAACTGATTATAGATTTTATCATCTTGAGTGTCTCTTGATGAATAAATCTAAAATATCCTGGGAAGACCTCTTCTTTCGTTTTGTATTCCTGATACCTGGATCTTAAGAAGGGGAATCGGTGTCCCTCGTTAAATTCACCGATTGTTTGTTGTTGGTGCCGTTTTTTAAAATTGGCACTGAAAAATGTGAGTATATCCTCTTTCACTCACTTACTCTGTCTGTGATAAACCGTCTACACAGAATATCTTTTTCTCTCTTCTGTTTTCTCATTGAGGACTTGTATCAAGATACATCAGCTTTCATTTCTACTGGAGCCGATGGAAATTAGTGCTAGCGCCTGATACCAGCTCTTTGACCTTGATCTCTGAGCTGGGCAGCTCTGGTAGCAGGCAATGAGGCAGACTTAATGAGCTGCTTGAAGAGAGCATAGCCAGGGTGCCACCTGTGAGATGAACAGCACCGCTGGGTGACATGGATAGCACCGCAGGGGTACTGGTGTGTTTATATGAGTCCAGTATGCGGATGAATATACTGGGTGGGATAGGCTGACGGTACCTTTGGTAAACCAGACAGACAAAGGGAGAAACCCATAGCGTGGTTATCCAGAGAGTGTAGTCAAGGCGGTCTGTAGGTCAGAGGTTGGTAGAAGGCGGTAATCGGTGGGCAAAGCAGGGGGTCTGGTACTGATAGGAGCAAAGCTGAAGGTCTGAACACAAGGGGAGTGAAGGTGACAATGCTGAAGCATTGTGGGAAGGGAGGAATGGATCTTTATTGAACAGGTGGGTGATGTGTATGTGCACTGTGATTAACTGTTACTGCTCTGGAAAGCCAGTACTGAGGCTGAGCAGCACTCGTCACGTGGTGCCCACTGGTAAGCGGCAGGTATTACACAGTCAGCGGTGGGGGGGGGGGAGTCCTGGCAGCCTGTCACTGCACTTGCCTGGTCCACAATTAGTGCATTTTCCTATTGTCATGATGGAAAGTTTAGATTTTATCAGGGAGTCAGAGTTGAGTATTTGCGTTTTCTCTCCTTACTGCCCCAAAGAAAACTTTATTAGTAAACCAGAAAATAACAGAATATTTCCTCCCCATCGTGGGGAGAGCAAACCCAGCCCCTGATCCCGCCCCTCCAGAGACTCATAAATGTCCCCTCTGGAAGAAGTGATTCCTCTTTCGATGTTGCGGAAAACTAACAACAACTAATAACTTGAAACTTCAGAAACCAGAATACCTGCCCCATCTCCATTAGAGATCATTCTTCTTCCCTGCATTAAGCTGTGTCTGAGTTTGGGGAGAGATGCATAGAATATACAGCGCTCCCTCAAGTTCTGGCTGAGGGTTGTGAGAAGGAAAATTGCAGCGGATCAGCTTGGCTGAAGAGAAGGAACGAACGCTGTAACCGGTTTGGCTCTGCTCCACAAGCCGGAGACCAGTAAACCCCAGTTGCTGTTACTCCATTTATTTCCCCGATCCCTGGATTATAGGGACATGTTGGGTGTAAGCTTCCCGTCACATGACCCCGGGAATATGTGTTTGCTGCAATTAGTCCGGGCTGTTCTCAGCAAGTTTTTCTTGCGACTCGGCATTAACACTCTATTAAATGTAGATTTTTAAGTGGAGAAAGCAATGTGTGCAGCCCCCCCCCCAGTCTGAGGTGTGCGCAAAGCCCTTACTCCTGTATTGTGTGCAGCCCCCCCCCCAGTCTGAGGTGTGCGCAAAGCCCTTACTCCTGTATTGTGTGCAGCCCCCCCCAGTCTGAGGTGTGCGCAAAGCCCTTACTCCTGTATTGTGTGCAGCCCCCCCCCCGTCTGAGGTGTGCGTGCAGCCCTTACTCCTGTATTGTGTGCAGCCCCCCCCCCCCAAGTCTGAGGTGTGCGCAAAGCCCTTACTCCTGTATTGTGTGCGGCCCCCCCCCCCCTCTGAGGTGTGCGTGCAGCCCTTACTCCTTATTGTGTGCAGCCCCCCCCAGTCTGAGGTGTGCGCAAAGCCCTTACTCCTGTATTGTGTGCAGCCCCCCCCCCGTCTGAGGTGTGCGCAAAGCCCTTAACTCCTGTATTGTGTGCAGCCCCCCCCCCGTCTGAGGTGTGCGCAAAGCCCTTACTCCTGTATTGTGTGCAGCCCCCCCCCCGTCTGAGGTGTGCGCAAAGCCCTTACTCCTGTATTGTGTGCAGCCCCCCCCAGTCTGAGGTGTGCGCAAAGCCCTTACTCCTGTATTGTGTGCAGCCCCCCCCAGTCTGAGGTGTGCGCAAAGCCCTTACTCCTGTATTGTGTGCAGCCCCCCCCCCAGTCTGAGGTGTGCGTGCAGCCCTTACTCCTGTATTGTGTGCAGCCCCCCCCCAGTCTGAGGTGTGCGCAAAGCCCTTACTCCTGTATTGTGTGCAGCCCCCCCCAGTCTGAGGTGTGCGCAAAGCCCTTACTCCTGTATTGTGTGCAGCCCCCCCCCCCCCACTCTGCTTTTCTATAGGAGTGGTTGTTCTTTTCGGGTTCTGATAATGTGACAGCTAACCCTTTGTTGCCTCTTCTTCTGCCCGTTGCCATGGCGATGTAAGGCTTGCTTGGTTTTGTTAAGACATGGAGTATTGTGATTTTAGGTGTATCTGTTTGTGTCCTGGATGCCGCGGTCCTCCTGGAAGCGGGATGGAATGATATGGTCCATGAGGTGTGGACTTTAATAATACCAGAAAATGAGGTATGTGCTTTAACCCTTTCTCTGCCTCATAAGATTGATTGACGCATCTTGGGAGATTCCATTCTAACAATGTTTCGGCCTTTTATCAAACCCAGATTGTATGTAAAGACAGAGCTGCTTCCAGCACACGTGTGGTCGTATGTAACTGTCACACATGCAGTGCTGTCACCTGATACTCTCATGTAGCAGCCCTGGGAGCTGACTGATTTTAACCCCTTCACTGCTGAACCGTTTCTCAGCCCTCTGTTTTTAATCACTAATTTCAGTCGTTTATCTTTGAGTTACCCTGCACAGTATACATAGCGTTACCGCACAGTATACATAGCGTTACCGCACAGTATGCATAGCGTTACCCTGCACAGTATGCATAGCGTTACCCGCACAGTATACATAGCGTTACCGCACAGTATGCATAGCGTTACCCTGCACAGTATACATAGCGTTACCCTGCACAGTATACATAGCGTTACCGCACAGTATGCATAGCGTTACCCTGCACAGTATACATAGCGTTACCGCACAGTATGCCTAGCGTTACCCTGCACAGTATACATAGCGTTACCCTGCACAGTATACATAGCGTTACCGCACAGTATACATAGCGTTACCGCACAGTATGCATAGCGTTACCCTGCACAGTATACATAGCGTTACCGCACAGTATACATAGCGTTACCGCACAGTATGCATAGCGTTACCCTGCACAGTATGCATAGCGTTACCCGCACAGTATGCATAGCGTTACCCGCACAGTATGCATAGCGTTACCGCACAGTATGCATAGCGTTACCCTGCACAGTATGCATAGCGTTACCCGCACAGTATGCATAGCGTTACCCTGCACAGTATGCATAGCGTTACCCTGCACAGTATGCATAGCGTTACCCGCACAGTATGCATAGCGTTACCCTGCACAGTATGCATAGCGTTACCCTGCACAGTATGCATAGCGTTACCCGCACAGTATGCATAGCGTTACCCGCACAGTATGCATAGCGTTACCCTGCACAGTATGCATAGCGTTACCCTGCACAGTATGCATAGCGTTACCCGCACAGTATGCATAGCGTTACCCTGCACAGTATGCATAGCGTTACCCTGCACAGTATGCATAGCGTTACCCGCACAGTATGCATAGCGTACCCGCACAGTATGCATAGCGTTACCCGCACAGTATGCATAGCGTTACCGCACAGTATGCACAGCGTTACCCTGCACAGTATGCATAGCGTTACCCTGCACAGTATGCATAGCGTTACCGCACAGTATACATAGCGTTACCGCACAGTATGCATAGCGTTACCCTGCACAGGATGCATAGCGTTACCCGCACAGTATGCATAGCGTTACCCGCACAGTATACATAGCGTTACCGCACAGTATACATAGCGTTACCCGCACAGTATACATAGCGTTACCCTGCACAGTATACATAGCGTTACCCGCACAGTATGCATAGCGTTACCCGCACAGTATACATAGCGTTACCCGCACAGTATGCATAGCGTTACCCGCACAGTATCCATAGCGTTACCTGCACAGTATGCATAGCGTTACCCTGCACAGTATTCATAGCGTTACCCTGCACAGTATACATAGCGTTACCGCACAGTATGCATAGCGTTACCCACACAGTATGCATAGCGTTACCGCACAGTATGCATAGCGTTACCCGCACAGTATGCATAGCGTTACCCGCACAGTATGCATAGCGTTACCCTGCACAGTATGCATAGCGTTACCCGCACAGTATGCATAGCGTTACCCGCACAGTATGCATAGCGTTACCGCACAGTATGCATAGCGTTACCCTGCACAGTATGCATAGCGTTACCCTGCACAGTATGCATAACGTTACCCGCACAGTATGCATAGCGTTACCCTGCACAGTATGCATAGCGTTACCCGCACAGTATGCATAGCGTTACCCTGCACAGTATGCATAGCGTTACCCGCACAGTATGCATAGCGTTACCCTGCACAGTATGCATAGCGTTACCGCACAGTATGCATAGCGTTACCCGCACAGTATGCATAGCGTTACCCGCACAGTATGCATAGCGTTACCGCACAGTATGCATAGCGTTACCCTGCACAGTATGCATAGCGTTACCCTGCACAGTATGCATAGCGTTACCGCACAGTATACATAGCGTTACCGCACAGTATGCATAGCGTTACCCTGCACAGGATGCATAGCGTTACCCGCACAGTATGCATAGCGTTACCCGCACAGTATACATAGCGTTACCGCACAGTATACATAGCGTTACCCGCACAGTATACATAGCGTTACCCAGCACAGTATACATAGCGTTACCCGCACAGTATGCATAGCGTTACCCGCACAGTATACATAGCGTTACCGCACAGTATGCATAGCGTTACCCGCACAGTATGCATAGCGTTACCTGCACAGTATGCATAGCGTTACCCTGCACAGTATTCATAGCGTTACCCGCACAGTATACATAGCGTTACCCGCACAGTATACATAGCGTTACCCGCACAGTATACATAGCGTTACCCGCACAGTATACATAGCGTTACCTGCACAGTATACATAGCGTTACCGCACAGTATACATAGCGTTACCCGCACAGTATACATAGCATTACCCACACAGTATACATAGCGTTACCCGCACAGTATACATAGCGTTACCGCACAGTATGCATAGCGTTACCGCACAGTATGCATAGCGTTACCCGCACAGTATACATAGCGTTACCCGCACAGTATACATAGCGTTACGCGCACAGTATACATAGCGTTACCCGCACAGTATACATAGCGTTACCCGCACAGTATACATAGCGTTACCGCACAGTATACATAGCGTTACCCTGCACAGTATACATAGCGTTACCCGCACAGTATACATAGCGTTACCCGCACAGTATGCATAGCGTTACCCGCACAGTATACATAGCGTTACCCTGCACAGTATACATAGCGTTACCCGCACAGTATACATAGCGTTACCGCACAGTACGCATAGCGTTACCATGCACAGTATGCATAGCGTTACCCTGCACAGTATACATAGCGTTACCCTGCACAGTATACATAGCGTTACCCTGCACAGTATACATAGCGTTACCCGCACAGTATACATAGCGTTACCCTGCACAGTATACATAGCGTTACCCTGCACAGTATACATAGCGTTACCCGCCACAGTATACATAGCGTTACCCTGCACAGTATACATAGCGTTACCCGCACAGTATACATAGCGTTACCCTGCACAGTATACATAGCGTTACCCGCACAGTATACATAGCGTTACCCTGCACAGTATACATAGCGTTACCCTGCACAGTATACATAGCGTTACCCGCACAGTATACATAGCGTTACCCGCACAGTTTGCATAGCGTTACCCTGCACAGTATACATAGCGTTACCCGCACAGTATACATAGCGTTACCGCACAGTACGCATAGCGTTACCATGCACAGTATGCATAGCGTTACCCTGCACAGTATACATAGCGTTACCCTGCACAGTATGCATAGCGTTACCCTGCACAGTATACATAGCGTTACCCTGCACAGTATTCATAGCGTTACCCTGCACAGTATACATAGCGTTACCCTGCACAGTATGCATAGCGTTACCTGCACAGTATACATAGCGTTACCCTGCACAGTATGCATAGCGTTACCCTGCACAGTATACATAGCGTTACCCTGCACAGTACGCATAGCGTTACCCTGCACAGTATACATAGCGTTACCCTGCACAGTATGCATAGCGTTACCCGCACCGTATACATAGCGTTACCCGCACAGTATTCATAGCGTTACCCGCACCGTATTCATAGCGTTACCCGCACCCGGTACAGACATGGGGCATGTGTCATTTTAAAGCTTATGAATAGGGTTTTCATTTGATATAAAACATGACACGAGTGTAAAATTGCATAAATTCAGAACTTTTTAAAAAAAATATTGGGCCATATTACATAGTTGGTGCTATCTTATCCAGAGCTGGTGTAAACTTCCCAGAGCCATTATAGCCTATGGAGGTTTTAAATTTACAACAGCTCTGGTTACGTTAGCACCAACATTGTAATACGGCCCATTGAGTTTCCGAAAAAGATTTTTTTTTTTTTAAATTTTCAAATAATTAGTATGTTGGTATGTTCTCCCTGTAGCTGTAATTGGATCCAGTTTGCACAGGGTGACGTTTCCTGGCATGGTGAGAACATCCGGTTTCTTAAGATAAGAGCATGATGTTTCTGGTCCAGCTGGATATAAGAATGATACTTTGACTTCACGTTCTAACGCATCCATTGAGAGAACACATCTCATCCACCATGAGTGGTCAGAGGCACATGCCACAAAACCCTTCATACGATCAAAATCTACATCTTGAAGTTCAGGAGTGACTTTAATACAAACAGGACCCGGAATTCTCCTTTTCAAGTGTATTGTTTTCCATCTGACGCAGCTTCCCTTGTCCTAACTGCAACCTGCATGAAGTGTATACTTTTCACGTGTGCTTTGATTTCACTATTTAGTGAAATCATCCAATCAGTTTCTTTCCTCAAATCTTTACTACCCCCAGTGCCCCCCTTTTTTAAAAAAGGCTTGCAACAGTTTTCTTTACCACTTATTCTCCTCCATATTTCAAATTAGAATGTAAATTTAACTTCATAGAGACTGTGACGGATCCCGCTACTCGGGGTGAGTAGATCCGCCGTCAGCGCCGAGTACACCTGGAGGTCGGTAGTGTGGTAGCGAGGTGCCGCTGGTGCTCGTAGGATACCCCGAGTTTGCAGCGCTGTAGATGTCCTTGAAGCGTCCCAGTTCCCAAAGCCCTGTTATCCCCAATTACTAGCCAAGGCAGGAGTAAAGGTTCAAACGAGTGATTTATTTTTCATGGAGAACACAGCTTATTTATGGGGAAAAAAGACATTGTTCTCCCCTGGTCCGCCCTCAGCCCTCCCGGGGTGATTTCTGCCACTGCCTAGCCATGGCCCAATTTCCCTTTGTTCACCTTGGGCCCCCCTGCTGTGCACAGCCCTTATCTTGAGGCCTGGTGCCAGCTCGTCTGGTGAACTTTCCGTGGCTCTGAATGAGCGGGGAACAGGGGAACAACAGGGAAAATCATATTGAGGTACTTATAAAAATAAGGGCTAACGAACTTTTAATAACACACAAATAAATAAACACTTGAACTGTTGTACTGCGCTACAGCGTAGTGGCGGCCGTCCCGTCACAGAGACTAATAAAGCAGATTCACAAAACCACTCCTAGAAAGCTTCACTAAAAACACACCACCTTATGAACTGAAGTGAACACACAGAGAGTCAGACCACAACTAAGCTGTCTGGAAGGAAAATGGTGGGGGAAACCGGCACGAACATGCCAGGGCTTGTCTTGCATGTTTTGCACAGTTCCTGTATAAAAGATAGCCTGCCCTATCTGCACACACCTCTCTCACGCTCTGCCAAAAGCCTGGTATATATTTTTTTATTCATTTCAGTTTTCCACATAAATTTTATCAACGGAAATCGTAGAAAAGGGGGTTTCATTATTTATCACTACCAAAAAGAAATTTAATTTTTGTATGATACCATTGAGATACCATCCTGAAATTTGGACAGACTGGCTCCTATACCTTTAAGTTTGAATTTTTTAAAACTCTAGATCAATTTTGTTTTTAAAATTTTTTAAATTTTACAATTGTGTCAGGTTTTATATCAACATGAAGTCCTAGTCAGAATAAAATGACACATGTCCCATGTCTGTAGCTGTCCTAGGTATTTTGTAAATGGCATTTGAAGTTATGGTGGCGAGTGAATATTGGTGGTTTTAGGCAATTTTGAAAATTCAATATCTCAAAAACAGATGGACAAAAAAATTGGGAAAAAATATTTTTAAACATCCCATTGTAAGGTACACATGTACCAAAAATTAACCAAATCCATGACACCAGACTCTCTCAGGGCATTACATTCTGTAGGGGTCACATGACCTGGGGAGACCGTGTTTTTGAGCGAGTACCTGACAGGTCCAGTGGCTCTCCAGGCTCCTGAAATGTGTTTCTGCTAAATCCAGTTCCTGGGAAAACACACACAGAGGCAGGTGATTGGCTGAGTATCATCAGCCATCTCCTGGTTCTTAAAGAGCCTGCGTGCCCAATGGTAACATAATGGGGGGGGGTTAAACATTAACCCTAACTACAAGGAAATGAATGGTCTGGTCTGAGGATTGTATAAAACTGCAGTTTGTTGACCTTGTGTGTTCCAGGCGGTAGCGCGTATCATGAACAGAGACGGTGTCAGCCAAGAGGCCGCAAAGAACAGACTGGCCAACCAGATGTCTAATGACAGGAGGGTGGCGCTGTCAAATGTGGTGCTTAGCACTCTATGGGAGCCTGAAGTGACACAGAAACAGGTAATGACTCCTGAGACGGTTCTGCAGATGACAAGGAGTGTGAGGGAAACAAGGGACGTTTTCTACGTCGCCGTATTGCTGTTCTTTTCTTGGGGTTGGGGATTCGTGACACGGCACGTGTATTTCTGTACATTGAACACGTTACTCGCACTGCAATCATACAGAGGGATGGATAATCTACACATTGAACACATTTTCCAGCCTCGGTGTTAGATCATTGGATCGAGATGACCTGATGTTTAATGTCACAGATTTCCCTGACATATCTAAGTGAAGACAGAGGATTCTTCTGGCTTCGCCCCATGTTGTGGTTGATCAGTTTGTGCAATATCTGATATTCTGTTTTATCACAAACGCTAACACTGAGGTTTTATACATTTCAGGTTCAGAAGGCCTGGGATCTCCTGCAGAAACGGATCAAGCAGGAGTCACCGGATCCCAGCAGCAAACCTTTTCTAAAGTCCAGGTTTTAGAGCAAGCAGGACGCAGATGCCCATTATCTAATCTGTTGAGTTCTATAGTTGTTCCATAACATTTGGCGAGATAAAGCATTACAAATTACTGTCTTAATGTATGGAAACATTATGGTGATCTCCTCATGCTGAGTGGAGCGTGTGGCGCCTCAGACATGATGCTGTACACTGACCATCACTCTGGCATTATAATCAACCCATTCCAGGAATCCACAATCTTCCTCCTTAAACCCTCGTTATAGCACGTCCTTCATGTATGTGTAGAGATTTAATAATGGATCAACATTGTGATTACATATGTCACGTTTCTGTGTTAGAGACGATTCGGAGGAGTGACATCTGCCTTTCAGTATCAGTGACTCCCAAAGCAGCTGTCATCTCAAACCTGCAGGATACTAGAAAAGTCCAAACACGTTATGCACATAAAACCCATCATGAATGTGCAGCGCTTCCTGCGTGTGTTGCCATGCGTGCAGATATCTGGGCAACTGCCGGCTGAAACGATCTGCCTCGAATGAGAGATTCTATAAAGTGCATGTCATCTATTAACACAAAGCTGTCCTCATCCCGGAGACCTTAAATACACACAATGTATCCACATGTCTGGACCGTTTGTGAAGGAGATGCTTGGAAAGAACGCTCAGCTCAGGCACGCACAGGATGTAACGCCCAAACACGTTACTCAAGATACTGCGGATAATGGGAATGGATGTTAGAAATATACGCAATACAAGCAATCAATAGGAATAAGTAACCCTTGCTATATATCACACATATCCAAAGCTTGGGGACCTACATGTCTGTCTTAAAGCACAGAAATGGCTGGAACTCTCAGCCTGCCTGGAAGCTTATTTTCCATTATTGCTCCTTGGAAACCGTTTATAATTTGTACAAATAAAGGAGAATAAAACAATGGATTTCTAGATTCTGAAATACTGCTTTTTATTAATCTATGATCTTACTGAGCACGTTATCATTTTTCTTGTAAATAGCACATTTGTTTGTAAAAATCTATTACAATAGCATTTATTTAGAAGACGGGACGTGTTAAATCTTAAGATATAAAAGCTAAAATATTCTATTGCTGAGTTAAAGGAACATTCTAGTGGAAAGTACAGCGAAATAATTGGGCAGAGGCTGCTGACAATCTCTACCCACTTATTTTTCTTTTGCCCAATTTTACCCCCCTTTTTGTCCCTCGCCACGCACTGCTCCTCTGACGCTCGGACTCCCCCAGACATCCCTAAGGCTTTTCTGCACATTTGCGTTCCCTGCTACTTGTGTAGGAAACCCAAATCCCCTGACTGTTGGTGGTGCTGGGTGGAGCAAACTCCTCCACTTCACCCAGCTTTTTTTAGGGGAAAAAAAGGGGGGCACTTCTCACATCCTGGCAATTTTAATAATATAAACTGGTCAGGATGAATAGAGTCTTCCTTTAATGTAATGGAAATTTGCTCATTTTTAATTCTTCATGTTTCAGTTCACAGAAATATCACTGGGATGAAAGGTTGTAAGCTCTTGATGGTGTCCCTTATCTGGCACAATGTGACACGGGTCTGAATTATCAGCATACAGGCAGTAAATGTGATGCAGACATTATAAAATGGTGAGATCTCCTGCTTACATGGGGTCTGCATTATCAGCATACAGGCAGATGCAGTAAATGTGCTGCAGACAGATAATAAGATGGTGAGATCTCCTGCTTATGGGGGTTTGTAGTGATCAGAATCAGATTATTAACAATGCAATATCTGTATGTGCCACAGAATGCCTGTGTATGGCAATTACAGCAACACCTTGTATCTGTATGTGCTGCATAATGCCTGTGTATGGCAATTACAGCAACACCTTGTATCTGTATGTGCTGCATAATGTCTGTGTATGGCAATTACAGCAACACCTTGTATCTGTATGTGCTGCATAATGCCGGTGTATGGCAATTACAGCAACACCATGTATCTGTATGTGCCGCATAATGCCTGTGTATGGCAATTACAGCAACACCTTGTATCTGTATGTGCCGCATAATGCCTGTGTATGGCAATTACAGCAACACCTTGTATCTGTATGTGCTGCATAATGCCGGTGTATGGCAATTACAGCAACACCATGTATCTGTATGTGCCGCATAATGCCTGTGTATGGCAATTACAGCAACACCTTGTATCTGTATGTGCCGCATAATGCCTGTGTATGGCAATTACAGCAACACCTTGTATCTGTATGTGCCGCATAATGCCTGTGTATGGCAATTACAGCAACACCTTGTATCTGTATGTGCCGCATAATGCCTGTGTATGGCAATTACAGCAACACCTTGTATCTGTATGTGCCGCATAATGCCTGTGTATGGCAATTACAGCAACACCTTGTATCTGTATGTGCTGCATAATGCCTGTGTATGGTAATTACAGCAACACCTTGTATCTGTATGTGCCGCATAATGCCTGTGTATGGCAATTACAGCAACACCTTGTATCTGTATGTGCTGCATAATGCCTGTGTATGGTAATTACAGCAACACCTTGTATCTGTATGTGCCGCATAATGCCTGTGTATGGCAATTACAGCAACACCTTGTATCTGTATGTGCTGCATAATGCCTGTGTGTGGTAATTACAGCAACACCTTGTATCTGTATGTGCTGCATAATGCCTGTGTGTGGTAATTACAGCAACACCTTGTATCTGTCTGTACTGTACGCACCTTCATTGCCATTGTCTTCTATATCAAAGTAAAGACCAGCAGCACATTCTGCTTTACCTTATTTTGTGCATGCAGGTTCCCTCAGCAAAACAGCAGTTTGGCAAGAACAGTCGACAGCAAACATTCACCTTTCATCCCATAGCAAACACCACACTGCTGCACAGCAAAGCTAACCCTGAGCCCCGTTCAATACCTCAGCAGCTGCTGAATTGCTACAGCAGTGTCATTGAACGCTTTGGATGCGAATTTTGAAATAAAATGGCCGACGATTTCTTAATGAAAGATTCAGATTGTTTTTCATTTGACTCGGACAAAATATGATAAAGGAAAGCCGTCAGCACAATCCGTTTTGTACGCACACACCACAAATGATAGTTTTTAATGTATAAACATTATGTTTACTTCTGGAAACAAAATATAAATTGAGCTGTAATATATGTCTATGTGCAGGGGTTAATAATAAAGAAATATTTTGTGCTTTGGTGAACAAAAACCTCAAAATTAACGTTGCTGTACGGAATTGTTACTTGTTTCATGGCTGCGGCCATCTTTACTACGTCACACTCAGCTACTCGCAGCATCTCCTCGGGTCGCTGCAAGTGCTAAGTTAGCAGTGCTGAGCGCTGAGCGGCGTTCAATGGCAAGTTGCTAACTTAGCACTTGCAGCGGCTGAGGTATTGAACGCGCCTCTGATTGTGTCCATTAGACACACCAATCATTCTACACCTGGACTGACCAGGGCTCCACAGAGACCAACAAGGTGTATCAAAAGGGATTGTTAGAACAATAAACAGTAACGTGTGTGTGATGGTTGGCGCTAAAGAGAGAAGAAATTTTTTTTTTTTGTTTTGGACGGGTGCTGCCAATAAACTCCTCCAGGTAGTCTGTCCAACTGCCCAAAAAAGAACAAATATAGAAAATAGATGGAGTTGGAGGAGGGCGCGCCCTCCTCCAACTCCATTTATTTTCTACAAAAGGGATTGTTAACCCATCTCCGTGCTGGTCTGATGTATCTCCCATTGACAGCCATCTCAGGCCTCCTGTCAGAATTTTTAAGGGTCTATTCACTGGGGGAGGTGTACTTAGGTGACTATATAAAGGTTGGGGATATTAGCTTGCTAATTGAGCTTGTCAAGCCTTCTAAGTGAAGCCTTCAAAGTGAACACTTAGAGGAGATCTTCTGGAGATACTCTGGAGGTAGTCTGAGGTTTGACAGGAGGTAGAAAACCTACAAAAAGGTAAGATTTGCTGGATTTATATCCATTCTTTTATAATGGCAGGCTTGGTCCAGTGTAAGAGCTGTCATGCATTTGTTTTTAGATCCAATTTTTGGAGGTTTGGAGTGTGCCTGATATGTAGGCAGTTCTCTTTATTGCAGCAGGAAATTGCCTGTTTGAAGTCTGAGATTTGTAAATTATCTGTTAGACAAACTCAGGCTATGACTGTTACAAAGCCACTGCCACAGAGGCCTCCTAGGAGCGGCAGATGGACTACTGTAGGATCTGGTAGACTTAGAGTTGTGGATAGAAGGCATGTCCCACAATCTGTGGCTCTTCTTAATTCTTTTGAGGCACTTTCAGAGTGTAGTGGTAAGACGGATGTAGGCTCAGACACCATAGTTGAGGAACCACCATCCACTATGCCTAAGGTATGCAGGACTGCAACCAAGAACAAAAATGAAAAGGTGAGACTTGATAGAAGGCAATTGTTGCTGGGTGATTCTATCATAAGAGGTGTTGAGCTGGAGAGTAGTGGTTTGGTGAGATGTCTTCCTGGGGCTACTGCTCGTAGAGACAAGAGACGTATTCTCAATATTGTCAAACAAGCAAAGCAACAAGGGGAAGTGGACGTTCTAGTCCATCTAGGGACAAATGACTTGGCTAGCAATGAGGTTTCTGAGATTAAGGAAGATTTTTGTGTTTTTGGAGGTGAAATACAGCAGATTGCGTCCACTGTGTCATTCTCTGAAGTTTTGCCTGTGCATAACATTCAAGATAGAAAGATGCGCAATAAGGAATTCAATTTGTGGCTTCGGGGATGGTGTCGGGAGCAAGGATTTGGCTTTGTGTCCAATGATAGCTCTAATTGGTGCAGAAAGGAACTGTATAAAAAAGATGGTTTGCATCTTACTCATAGGGGAAATGCCTGATTGTCCCCCAAAACTAAATCGGAGGGTGCAAGCAACATGCGAGGTAAAAAATGACAAGCTCAGAGTCGTGTCTATAAATGCTCGCAGTTTAGTCAATAAAATCAATGAACTGGAGGCAATGATGGCAGCTGAAAAAGTAGATTTAGTGGCGGTTACTGAGACATGGTTCAGTGAGAAAAATAACTGGGACATAACAATACCGGGGTACTCTTTATATAGAAAAGACAGAGAAGGTAGGAAAGGAGGAGGAGTGGCCCTGTATGTGAAAAACAACATAAAAACGAACCAAATAAAAGTGAGCGAGGTGAACATAGAGTCAGTTTGGGTTACGCTAACATTTGGCAATCATACAGTAGCTCGTGTAGGTGTGATCTATAGACCCCCTGGACAAGTAGAAGAGCTAGATAATCTGCTAGTGGAGGAAATAGCCAAAATGACAATGAAGGGGGAAGTTATTATCATGGGGGACTTTAATCTTCCTGATGTGAACTGGAAAACCAAAACAGCTGGGTGCACCAGGAGTACAAATATTCTAAACTCCTTACTGGGATTATCTCTAAAACAAGTAGTTGAGGAGCCGACCCGTAAAGAGGCCATATTGGATTGTTAGAGATTATTGACTTCTTTAATAGGTCAGGGATATATTAATTATGACGTATATTTTTCTTATTGTAGATGTATATAGATATATATATATATTATTGACAGTGCCTCCAATACCAGTGGTATAAATTGGTATTTAACCCCTAAAATAGGGATTAATAACCAATCAATGAATATACGTCTTAACAAATATATGGCGCGTTATCCCGAGTTCTTTTGATGCTATCTAGATATTTTTAAACACAATAAAATCAATAAAGATGATATGAGACTGCGTAACGGTAAAACAATTCAAACCAAAATTTATTCACACGTCAAGTTTCATACAATCATATGTTATCAACGGATTAGCAAGATACAATTTACAAGTGATTATAGATCGTGATTAGTAGCGATACTGCGACACGCAATAATCTAATGGACAAGTATTTTAGGTTTATAGCCCGCACCACAGATATACACGCCTCAGTACTTAAACACCAGGCTCTATTCTATTCACTTAAACCTTTCCATTTATAAACCAATCATCCACCTGGCTAGAATAAACACTCAGTTACTGGGCATCACCTGCAGCACAATTTATTATTGTGGGGGCCTATTCACTAAATGCAACTTCCTTCAGGGAGATACATAACACACTCGATAGGTAGACTATCTCTTCCACAGATCAATCACAGCACTTCATTCAATCGAAAGGGCTGCAAGATGGATATGGAAGGAGTTATGCTGGTTTTTACGAATGGGACTGACGGCACTTGACATATAAAAGCTATTTCACGGTCCCAGCGTATCTCACTATAGGTATATAATTGATCTTTAGATGTCCACAACCAGTATTCTTGGAATACAAATAATTTCACTAAATTATGGCTCAAGTATTCAGCCGGAATAGTTTCTTCCTAGCAATCCTCTGCAGGGGACTGGAAGGTTGAATTACTATTCTACCGAGGAAGCTCAAACAGCAAAATAATTCATTTATATTCCTTTAGTTTGTGATGGACATCTAAAGTAGGGACTATGCAATTAGAAAATAGATATCAAGTTATTCAGGCATACTTTACCATCTGGTTAGTGAAGATAGAGTGGTGGAAGATTAGGGTGTGGTCGCGTCTTTAAAGGGGGCGGCTGATGATAATTGCCTTTCTCCCCTCCAAGCGTCCCTCAGGTCTCTCCCCAAGCTTTTCTCAGTGTGTGTTGATCCTTCTGCTCTGGAGTGTCCCCTCTATATAGTGGTCTTCCGCCCAGTTTTAGATCTAGCCCATCACTATGTGGCCTCATTTGATTGGAGGATATATATATTCATCAACTCCAGGGGTCTGTCCAGGTGTTCTATTACCTGGCCAGCAGATGGTGCTCTCAGATCATCCATCAACCTTCTGCAGGAATTAATTTATGTGTTTGGCCAATCTTTTACTGGTTTGGGGTCTTTTATTCCTATATCCCGGGACTCCATAGATTTTGTTAACAAATCAAAATTTATTTCTAGTGTGGCATCGCCGGCATACTTCGCCACAGCGTATGTGCATCTCATCCCCCTTTACTTATATCCGCAGGGATGTGTATGTGAGGGGACATACATTCATTCATTCGTGGTATCGTCTTTAACATTCACACTTTACCCGACTTAATCGGCTTCATGCGGGTTAGTACACCAGACATTTGTAATAATCAACTGAATGTGGTAGGGCCTCTGTTTTTATAAGATGCCAAGGTTATCTATTCTAACTGACCACATAAATTAAATATTCAAATACCATTTAGTGTTAGATCATATCGCCTAATAGCATAGCATTACAAGCTGGTTTATCCAAGCCATTTAACCTTCTTTGTTTTTTTTTTCCTTTATTGGGCAATCCATTGTTCCATGTTTACGTGGCTTTCAGAGTTTCGATCTGAAGAAATAAACACAATACTGAGATATCTATCTTAGTTGTCATTGTGTTCCCCTTACTTTTAAACCATTTGATCTAACATCTGTTTGTTTATTTTTACAACAAGAGTCAATTAGACCGTCTTTGATCAATGTTAAATGTCCTTTCTTGTATGTGTAACAATAACGAGTTTAGCTTATCTATTGTCTTTAGAACGCATATTCTTGTCACATATTAACGACGCAGAAGAGTTTATCTGTGTGAAGCAATCTCTGGCCCCAAATTTAAACATTCCTGCGTTATAGAAATTTCATATCTGAAAAGGTCTGACAGGATTTAATACTCACAAATGGAGGTTTGGTATCGGACGTTGTTGTAGGTGAAAATTTGGGATCTAGTGATCACCAGTCACTGTGGTTTAATATAAGAACAGGGATGGAGCCGCACCACACAAAAACAAAAGATTTAGACTTTAAAAAAAACAGATTTTTCTAAAATGAGATTTTGTGTGAAGGAGTCATTATCAGACTGGAGGAGTTTAAAGGGAGTCTAGGAGAAATGGGATTATTTAAAGGAAGCATTATTGAAGGCCACAGGAAATTGCATTCGGCTTGTTAGCAAAAACAAAAAAGGGAAGAAACTACTGTGGTACTCTGCAGAAGTGGCCAAAATAGTGAAGAACAAAAAGATAGCATTCAATAATTATAAAAAAACTCAGAGTGAAGAAGATAGGCAAACCTATAAGATTAGACAGAAAGAGGCAAAGCAATTTATAAGCGCTTCCAAAGCACACGCAGAAGAGAAAATAGCTCAGTCAGTAAAAAAGGGGGACAAAACATTTTTTAGATACATAAACGAGAAAAGAAAAGTAAAACAAGGATTAGTTAGATTAAAAACAAAGGAAGGAAGGTATGTAGAAGAGGATAAAAGTCTCGCTGACTGCCTCAATGAATATTTTTGTTCAGTCTTTGCAGAAGAAAAGGAAGGAAAGGGACCTCAGTTAGGAGAGAACACTAAAGAGACATTTACATATGAGTTTACAGAGGAGGAGGTTCTACAGCAGCTGTCTAAAGTAAAGACAAATAAGTCTGGATGGGATACACCCTAAATTATTAAAAGAGCTCAGTGATGTAATAGCAAAACCGTTAACAGATTTATTTAACCAATCCTTGTTAACGGGAGTCGTCCCAGAAGACTGAAAATTAGCAAATGTTGTGCCCATTTACAAGAAGGGTAGTAGGGAGGAATCGGGGAACTATAGGCCAGTTAGTCTTACGTCAGTAGTGGGGAAATTAATGGAAACCATGTTAAAGGAAAGGATTGTTGAACATCTAAAAAACATAGATTACAGGATCAGAAACAACATGGGTTTACCTCAGGGAGATCATGCCAAACTAATCTTATTGATTTTTTTGATTGGGTAACAAAAATAATAGACACAGGTGGTGCAGTAGACATTGCTTATTTAGATTTCAGTAAGGCTTTTGATACTGTTCCGCATAGAAGCTTATCAATAAATTGCAATCTTTGAGCTTGGATTCCAATATTGTTGAATGGATTAGGCAGTGCCTGAGTGACAGACAACAGAGGGTTGTGGTAAATGGAGTTTATTCGGCGCAAGGTCTTGTTACCAGTGGGGTACCTCAGGGGTCAGTACTTGGACCCATTCTCTTTAATATTTTTATTAGTGATATTGCAGAAGGTATTAATGGAAAAGTATGTCTTTTTGCTGATGACACAAAGATTTGCAACAGGGTTGACGTTCCTGGAGGGATCAGCCAAATGACAAATGATTTAGGTAAACTAAAAAAATGGTCGGAGTTGTGGCAATTGAGTTTTAATGTGGATAAGTGCAAGATAATGCACCTGGGACGTAAAAACCCAAGGGCTGAATATAGAATATTTGATACAGTCCTAACCTCAACATCCGAGGGTTGGGATTTAGGGGTCATTATTTCAGTGGATCTAAGGGTAAGTAGTCAATGTAATAGAGCAGCAGGAAATGGTAGCAGAATGCTTGGTTGTGTAGGGAGAGGTATTGTCACGTTCCCACGTTCCAACCCTGTCTTCCTGCCCTCTGTATTTGTATATTGTGTTTTTTCCCTTGTGTTTCTGTTCCTGCCAATTCCTGGGTGGCCTCCCAGGGGTTAATTGGTGTTCTGTGTGCTGCTCACCTGTTGACCCTTGCCTTGATTCCCCTGCCTATATTAGAGCAATGTACCTATAGGACATTGCTGGGTCATTTTTCTTTGCCTGGTCTCCTTGCCACTTGTGTCCTGAGAGCTCCTTGCTGTGTTCCTGATATTCCTCCGTTTGTTCATCCTTGTTCTGTTTTTGTCTCTATTATTTCTGTTCCAGTTTATGTCAGTTCCTTCTGTGTATTTAGTTCTGTCTATTGCTGTATTTTGTTTTGCTGTTTATGTTCCATTCAGATTCCCCGGTTACTGATTTTGGCTTGGCTGACTTCCTTCTGGCTCCTATTCCTATATTCTGTATGACGTACTCTCTCTGGTTATGACCTTTGGCTTTCCTCTTTATGACTACGCTATTGTATATTCCTTGTCTGTATCGTTTCCAGGAAACCCTGTCATCTGTATACAACAAAAGACTCTGTACGGCTTCAAGGTAATACTTTCTATGACGGAATGGGATGTTGTTCCGCCTGCGGGTGTGCTCAATCTGCGTGACCCCTTCGCTTACCGCTGGCCCGACTACCGAGTGACGCGCACTCGGCGTCTCGTGCGGCCTGGCGTGACCCTGGGGAAGGGTTAGCGGGCGGTGGAGGGGACCCCTGCCTAGAACCAGCCCGACCACTGAGCCATACAGCACTCAGCGTCCCGAGCAGCTGGTTCACTGACCTTGCGGGTGTGGGACGTCTGGGGAGTTCGGATCTGCCGCGGAGGAATATCGGATGTGGGAAACGTTTCGGATCTTGCGGGAAACGTTTCCGATCGCGGTGCGGGTAACTTTTCGGATCTCGGTGGACGACTCTTCGAATCGGATCGAGGCTGGATGGATCTTCGGATCTGTCGGGATGGGCGAGGGATTCGGATCGCACCGCAATCCCTCGCAATACCGAAGCGCGGTACGCGGCCGCGCCCTTCGGTTCGGATCTCCGTCCCTCTGAGAACCGAATCTTCATGCGCTGCGCCTCTGCCCTGCTACACGATGCAGGCACAGAGCGCTCGCTTCGGTTCGTACCTGAATGGACACCGTACTCTGAGATCGCGGGGACTCTCAGATACGAAAATACGGTGGAAATAAAGACACACCAGTCAAAGCTGAATGCACTGCAGAATCTGAGTTTATTGTTTACAGACCAAGCATTTATTACCTCTGCACACAATTAGAATACAATGGGACTCCTTGCCCGCCCTCCCGGGACCCATTGGCCACCATCCTTCAGGGAGTCGCCAATTCGGACCGGATGGTCCGAATCGGCCATTTTGCGATCCGAACCGGATGGTTCGGATCGGCCATTTTCCGAATCGAGAATTCTTAACTGCGCCACAAGGTGATCGGAAAATGGCGGCGAGCAAGGCAACAAAGGGAAAATACTTTACACAATAAACCAACGGGGAACACTTTATTACACCACACAATGTCACCTCTAAATAAAAATACTGGTAAAACGGGGTGCGTGCCACCACACCCAAGTGTCCATGTCACCACTGTCACTGCGCGCCGCCCCTGGCTGAGGGTGCTGGGCATCCCGTGACACTTTCCTTTAGATTAGATCCGGCTATCCTAAAGACCGGTCTTTCAGTGCAGGGAATCTTTGGTATTGCCGTACAGAGGTCTTTTGTTAACCCTTTGTTGCTTTCACCTGTCCTTGCAGTTTACCCTGCATCTCTGCATATAGGGGCTTCTCTCAGGAACCAAGGCCTCACCTTCCTGAGAGTTATATTCATAGGGATATATATACAGACGACCACTTCCAAGGATCGGAGGGCAAGTATAGGGTGGTGCGTGCCTGGTGGTACTGCCACCGTGACATAATGACCCAGCCATTACATAAGCCCGCAGAGATGTGTACCGTGTTGGACACCTTATTGCACATGTTTGAGGAATTTGTGGTTCACCTCAAAGGGTTACTGAGCCTGTGTCTAGATTCTGGCAATCAGGTTTCATTTGAAAGCAGAGTTCGTGGTCCGCTTTCTCCTGATGAAAAGAACAGAAGACGTGAGTACAATCTCTGTTTTTATTGTGCTAGTTCGTTGCACTTTTTGTCTGGCTGTCCCCTCAAGCCGGTGCGTCCTGGGGCTGGAGTGCCGGTGCGTCCTGGGGCTGGAGTGCCGGTGCGTCCTGGGGCTGGAGTGCCGGTGCGTCCTGGGGCTGGAGTGCCGGTGCGTCTCAAGACTTGCGGTGAGTCTGTGCGTCCTGATACTGGCCGAGTGCCAACTGTGCCCATGTCCCACAGTAAGATCGCTAAAGCTAGACCACGCATGAGATCCACTGGCGCCAGACCTAGCTGGGAGTCGGATAGTGCCAGACCACGTAGGGGATCTGATGGTGCCAGACCCTGCGGGGAGTCAGATGGCACCAGACCCCACTTTGAGTTCAGACCTCCTGAGAAATCCAGGTCTGAGAAAGAGGCATCCGATAATAAACCTCAGACTTCTGTAGATACCTCTGATGGCTGTAAGGTTTTAAAGACACAACTGGCTGGTTCTGAGCAGCGACTGGCAGCCAAAAGACAGTCCCTACGTATGGTTACTGGTTGTATTACATGTAGAGCCGCAACCCCAGTGCCAATTGGCGGTAAGCCAGTTCTGTCTGGCAATGAGAAGCCAGTCCTGTTTCCGTCTGGCAATGAGAAGCCAGTCCTGTTTCCGTCTGGCAATGAGAAGCCAGTCCTGTTTCCGTCTGGCAATGAGAAGCCAGTCCTGTTTCCGTCTGGCAATGAGAAGCCAGTCCTGTCTCCGTCTGGCAATGAGAAGCCAGTCCTGTCTCCGTCTGGCAATGAGAAGCCAGTCCTGTCTCCGTCTGGCAATGAGAAGCCAGTCCTGTCTCCGTCTGGCAATGAGAAGCCAGTCCTGTCTCCGTCTGGCAATGAGAAGCCAGTCCTGTCTCCGTCTGGCAATGAGAAGCCAGTCCTGTCTCCGTCTGGCAATGAGAAGCCAGTCCTGTCTCCGTCTGGCAATGAGAAGCCAGTCCTGTCTCCGTCTGGCAATGAGAAGCCAGTCCTGTCTCCGTCTGGCAATGCGCAGCCAGTCCTGTCTCCGTCTGGCAATGCGCAGCCAGTCCTGTCTCCGTCTGGCAATGCGCAGCCAGTCCTGTCTCCGTCTGGCAATGCGCAGCCAGCGGTGACAGTGATGTCTGATTCTGGTAAGCTGCCAGTCAGGTCCATGGCAAGCTGTGTGTCAGCATTGCCAAAGCTGCGTTGCAACACCACTGTGCCCATGCCCCACAGAGAGTCCGAGGTTTCCAAACCTCGTGGTAAGGCACAGGTAGGCGAGCCTACTCCCGCTGTTGCCGTGTCAGGTACGGTGGTCACTCCTTCCAAGTCTCGATCCAGGAGGAGACGTGGGAAGCTGACCAACACTAGTCAATCTAGTTCCGAGAATACCACGCTCCAGGATGGGTCTGATGCCGTATTCCGTGCTTATCTTGAGGAGGTCCAGCAGGGTAGTGGCCTGACTGGTACCAACATCCCTAATTCTAGCCCTGTACCCGAGGGTTATATACGATCCCCATGCGGGATGTTGTTCCGTGAGGCACACTGGGCCATGATCAAGAAAGACCCTAATGCGCTCATGTGTTTTGAGGAGGAAGATGACACTGAGTGGGTCCTCAATGGATTTTGGTGACTGGTGTTCGTGATCTGTTTTCCTGATTTTTGTCTGTCATGTTTGTTGTTTTAGGTGCCCTGAGGTCACCTTTTTTGGAGGGGGCTACTGTCACGTTCCCACGTTCCAACCCTGTCTTCCTGCCCTCTGTATTTGTATATTGTGTTTTTTCCCTTGTGTTTCTGTTGCTGCCAATTCCTGGGTGGCCTCCCAGGGGTTAATTGGTGTTCTGTGTGCTGCTCACCTGTTGACCCTTGCCTTGATTCCCCTGCCTATATTAGAGCAATGTACCTATAGGACATTGCTGGGTCATTTTTCTTTGCCTGGTCTCCTTGCCACTTGTGTCCTGAGAGCTCCTTGCTGTGTTCCTGATATTCCTCCGTTTGTTCATCCTTGTTCTGTTTTTGTCTCTATTATTTCTGTTCCAGTTTATGTCAGTTCCTTCTGTGTATTTAGTTCTGTCTATTGCTGTATTTTGTTTTGCTGTTTATGTTCCATTCAGATTCCCCGGTTACTGATTTTGGCTTGGCTGACTTCCCTTCTGGCTCCTATTCCTATATTCTGTATGACGTACTCTCTCTGGTTATGACCTTTGGCTTTCCTCTTTATGACTACGCTATTGTATATTCCTTGTCTGTATCGTTTCCAGGAAACCCTGTCATCTGTATACAACAAAAGACTCTGTATGGCTTCAAGGTAATACTTTCCTTTAGATTAGATCCGGCTATCCTAAAGACCGGTCTTTCAGTGCAGGGAATCTTTGGTATTGCCGTACAGAGGTCTTTTGTTAACCCTTTGTTGCTTTCACCTGTCCTTGCAGTTTACCCTGCATCTCTGCATATAGGGGCTTCTCTCAGGAACCAAGGCCTCACCTTCCTGAGAGTTATATTCATAGGGATATATATACAGACCGACCACTTCCAAGGATCGGAGGGCAAGTATAGGGTGGTACGTGCCTGGTGGTACTGCCACCGTGACAGGTATTAGCAGTAGGAAAAGGGAAGTGCTCATGCCACTGTACAGAGCATTGGTGAGACCTCACTTGGAGTACTGTGTGCAGTACTGGAGACCGTATCTCCAGAAGGATATAGACATCTTAGAGAGAGTTCAGAGAAGGGCTACTAAAATGGTGTACGGCTTGAAGGAGAAAAGTTACCAGGAAAGGCTTAATGATCTTAACATGTACAGCTTGGAAAAAAGACGAGACAGAGGAGATATGATAGAAACATTTAAATACGTAAAGGGAATCCACAAGGTAGAGGAAGAGAGTATATTTAAAAGGAAACAAAGTAGCAAAACAAGAGGACATAGTCTTAGATTAGAGGGGCAAAGGTTTAAAAGTAACATCAGGAAGCATTATTTTACTGAGAGGGTGGTGGATACATGGAACAGTCTTCCAGTAGAAGTGGTAGAGGCCAAAACAGTAATTGAATTTAAGCAGGCATGGGATAGGCATAAGGCTATCCTAAATAAAAGATAAATCCAGGTAAAGTATCCATGTAATTGGGCAGACTAGATGGGCCGAAAGGTTCTTATCTGCCGAAATTTTTCTATGTTTCTATTCACCAAGCCCCGAAAACACGTGCAATTTCAGGGCTTTCTGTTCCACCAGGTTTCAGTGGACTTTGGCGATTCCATTTAGACGAAAATACAGTGAATTCACTATTTAGCAAATGTCACCATATTTTGTTGAAATTGGTGTTATAACTGATTCAGTGTGCTGGGTTGAGGGGTTCGAGCTCGGTGTGCAGTAACACAAAAGTGGAGCAGGCATATATAAACTGAAGGATTTATTAAATAAAGAGACAATAGAAATAAGCAAAAGCAACACAGAATAAAGTAATAAGCAGGAAAAGGGGCAAACACTGAATAGATAATAACAATAGGGATGACAGCACAGAATTAAACCGCAAAAAGGAGGCTGATCAAGTAATTGCAAGATTAGGATAGAAGCAGAGGGACACTACAGGAAAAGACAGGTTACATAGACTGATATGACTCCACGGAGACACAGACAAGAAGGGGTTAAGTTAGATAACATTCACAGAACATAGAAAGACAAAAGAGGCAGGAATGGGAATTAAATCATAAACACCAGCATGCGCTGAATGTACTGAAAGTCCAGGAATAATGGGAGTTGAAGCCCAGAAAAATAATGGCTGTAGATTCCAGGGAATAATGGGTTGTCCAGAGAAATAACAACAGGATACCTGCAATAAATTAAAGTCCTTAGACGCAGACGTAGGGTTCTCAGGCGCGGTATCAAAGGGGCTAATCCATAGGCATATCCAGGTTGTATTCCAAAGGGTCAGAGGGTCAAAGGGCAAACAGGCAAAGTCCATATATTTTCCAGGCAAGGGTTCGGTACACAGGTTTTTCAAGATACCAGGGTTTAGCAGATGTAAATCCATGCTGAAACAGCTATGGCTTAACAATGCAGAAGCACCACATGATGGGTCTTTAGCCCTTTGTTCGAGAGAAAGACTAATTAGGAATGAAGTGAGGTTTAAGAATTATCCCTGTATTACACAAGAGTGAAAGGGAGTGAGTTCCCTTTGTTCTATAGGATCAGGCATGGGCGCCTTTGTTTTATGAGCTGAAACATGGCTCTTTGTGATTGGCTACAATGGGGAGATAAACAATGGAAAAGGAGGGGGAAGGGAGGATACAAGAGGCAGGGCGTGGGACTTTTTTGGTATTGCAGTAATTTTTCTTTTACTAAGAACTTCAGAGGCACAGCGGCGGCGAGCTCCATTTTGCCATCACCATCATCGTATGAAAACCATTGACTGGATAAGTATTACTTGCTGTATCAATCTGTTATGCATACTCTATTATCATAAGTCTGATATATATATACAGTTGTGTTCAAAATTATTCAACCCCCAATGCTGTAAAGGGTTTTAGGGAATTTAGTGACATTTGTAATTGTATTCAGAATGAAATCCTACAAGGACTTTTTAAAGAACCATATGCAACTAAAATGACATCAATTGGTTTTGTAATACAGTAGTAAATGTTTCTTTTGTGAATTCTTCAGTGACACAATTATTCAACCCCTTAAAGACTACCACTCTGAAGAACAGAGGTTCATTCAAGTGTTTTCAATCAGGTATTGAAAACACCTGTGGATGTCACGGAGCAGCAATAAAGCATAATAAGCACCAATTAGGCAGCTTTAAAATGACTGTGATACTCAGCTCCTTCTAGACATTTACTGGTGTGGTTACAAACACGGTGAAGTCAAGAGAATGGTCCAGGAAGACAAGAGAAGAGGTGATTTCCACAGGAAGGGCAATGGCTATAAGAAGATTGCAAAGATGTTAAACATACCAAGAGAGACCATAGGAAGCATCATTCGCAAATTCAAGGCAAAGGGCACTGTTGAAACGCTACCTGGTCGTGGCAGAAAGAAGATGCTGACTTCGACTGCTGTGCGCTACCTGAAGCGTAGAGTGGAGAAAAGTCCCCGTGTGACTGCTGAGGAACTGAGAAAAGATTTGTCAGATGTGGGTACTGAAGTTTCAGCTCAGACAATACGGCGCACACTGCGTAATGAAGGCCTCCATGCCAGAACTCCCAGGCGCACCCCCTTGCTGTCTCCAAAGAATAAAAAGAGTCGACTGCAGTATGCCAAAAGTCATGTGGACAAACCACAGAAGTGTTCTGTGTACTGATGAAACAAAATTAGAACTGTTTGGGCCCATGGATCAACGCTATGTTTGGAGGAGGAAGAACAAGGCCTATGAAGAAAAGAACACCTTGCCTACTGTGAAGCATGGCGGAGGGTCAATCATGCTTTGGGGCTGTTTTGCTTCTGCAGGTACAGGGAAGCTTCAGCATGTGCAAGGTACCATGAATTCTCTTCAGTACCAGGAGATATTGGATGACAATGTGATGCAGTCCGTCACAAACCTGAGGCTTGGGAGACGTTGGACCTTTCAACAGGACAATGATCCCAAGCATACCTCCAAGTCCACTAGAGCATGGTTGCAGATTAAAGGCTGGAACATTTTGGAGTGGCCATCGCAGTCACCTGACTTAAATCCGATTGAGAACCTCTGGTGGGACTTAAAGAAAGCAGTTGCAGTGCGCAAGCCTAAGAATGTGACTGAACTGGAGGCTTTTGCCCATGACGAATGGGCGAAGATACCCGTAGATGGCTGCAAGACACTTGTGTCAAGCTATGCTTCACGTTTAAAAGCTGTTATAACTGTAAAAGGATGTTGTACTAAGTACTAAGATTGAATGTCACTTGGGGGTTGAATAAAACTGATAATGATGTGAGCACAGAAAAGACATTTGTGGTTATTTCATTATAAATGTTATGTTATATTTGTCTGACCTACACGTGCCTCTTTGATTTAATTGTAAGCAAGATGACTGAATGATCAAAATCAATGTCAAACTGGCCAAAACACTCAATTTCAGTGGGGCTTGAATAATTTTGAACACAACTGTATATTCCTACATCCATTATTTATTGGAAGGATAGAGGTGGGTTTCCCATTGTATGGATTTGTAGGTTTATTTAGTGGATGCTTATTTATATTTGTTTCAATTTGCAATACTGTATTCCTTGTTCATGTGGTGTCGAGCTGCGTGATAGTAATTTCTAATGGGTTATTGTTCTGGGATAACTCTGCCAGAATTCAGTGATTTGTTGTTTTGTATGTTATTAGGGGCATTGGGGTTTCCAGTAATTTTGCTTTGGCTGTCTGTGGACTGCTGTGCCTTATTAGTTTATGTGCTCAGTATAGCGCATAACTGACTGTCCAATTTTAGTATCATCCATGGCTGCAGGGGCGGATCCAGGGGGGGGCAACGGGGCAATTGCCCCCCCCCCCGAGATTTGGCCCGGGGGTTGAGGGACCCAGATGCCGGGCAGCGCGAGAGCGCCTGCCCGGTCTTGAACAGTCCGTCCTGTGAAGTGGATGCGGCTGTGTGCGTGCGCAGCCGGTCACGTGGTCCGGCTAATCAGGTGGTACTGAGTCTCTGTACCACCTGACTGGCCGGACCGCGTGACCGGCTGCGCACGCACACAGCCGCATCCACTTCACAGGACGGACTGTTCAAGATCGGGCAGGCGCTCCCGCGCTGCCCGGCATCTGGGTCCCTCAACCCCCTGCCGGAGCTGGGGCAACAATCCAGGTGAGAGTTGGGGGCAAATCCATGACCTGGGGGCAAATCCATGACCTGGGGGCAAATCCATGAGCTGGGCAAATCCATGACCTGGGGGCAAATCCATGACCTGGGGGCAAATCCATGAGCTGGGGGCAAATACATGTGCTGGGCAAATCCATGACCTGGGGGCAAATCCATGTGCTGGGCAAATCCATGACCTGGGGGCAAATCCATGTGCTGGGCAAATACATGAGCTGGGCAAATCCATGACCTGGGGGCAAATCCATGAGCTGGGGGCAAATCCATGTGCTGGGCAAATCCATGACCTGGGGGCAAATCCATGTGCTGGGCAAATCCATGACCTGGGGGCAAATACATGAGCTGGGCAAATACATGAGCTGGGCAAATCCATGACCTAGGGGCAATCCATGAGCTGGGCAAATCCATGTGCTGGGCAAATCCATGACCTGGGGGCAAATCCATGAGCTGGGGCAAATCCATGTGCTGGGCAAATCCATGACCTGGGGGCAAATCCATGAGCTGGGCAAATCCATGACCTGGGGGCAAATCCATGAGCTGGGCAAATCCTTGAGCTGGGGGCAAATTCATGTGTGAGCTGGGGGCTCTCTGCTCCTCTAGATTGTAAAATCCGGGGTGCCCTCTGCTCCTCTAGATTGTAAAATCCGGGGTGCCCTCTGCTCCTCTAGATTGTAAGCTCCTGGGTGTCCTCTGCTCCTCTAGATTGTAAGCTCCTGGGTGCCCTCTGCTCCTCTAGATTGTAAGCTCCTGGGTGCCCTCTGCTCCTCTAGATTGTAAGCTCCTGGGTGCCCTCTGCTCCTCTAGATTGTAAGCTCCTGTGAGCCGGGCCCTCTGCTCCTCTAGATTGTAAGCTCCTGTGAGCCGGGCCCTCTGTAAATTCTCGTGAGTCGGGCTCTCTGCTAAAACACCTTATTTTCTGTAAGTGCCCCTCCCGAGACTAGTCTCTGGATCCGCCCCTGCATGGCTGCAGCCAAAATCATAATAAGCAACCCATATAAACACCGTAATCAAACACAGGGCCTCCCTATACACGCATGTGCCCTCACCATACACACAGAAGGAACTCACTATACATAGTGAAATCACACGTAGAACCTCGGTATAACACACAAAGTCACGCTAATGATGTAGCTATCATACACCCTGAAATCACGAAATTCCTCTCTATAACACACTGAAATCACTAATGTAAAATAACACTAAGATAAATAAAAAAAAATATTATATATATATATATAATAAACATAAAAATAAAATAAAAACTTGCTATAACACGCCGTAATCACACAATAGAAACACAAAGAAACCTAGCCATAGCACACGGAGACAACACAAAGGGAATGTAATCACACATAGGAACTTGATATAACAGACTGAATCACTGGACATTAGTCACTATAACTCTATAGTGTGCCGAATGAGAAAAGCACCATACGTGCATTGCTGAGTAACACCTTTAGTGGATTCTCAAGCAGCTTCACATGCTGGCCTTTTATGTGGGTTATGATTTACATGGTTATTCAAAGAGCTGTGTGTTTTAAATAATGTTGGAGTAACCCCAAGGGCTAAACAATAAGTTGGTGAACAAATTAATTTGTATACTGTATTTAAGTTCACTATTCTAATTGTTGCAATTTTAAAGTGACACAGCAGTAATGTACAATCTTTTGTTTTGAGCACTTGCTACAGTTGAGTAAATAATTATTTAGAACGGTAACTTTGTCTTTATTGAGGGAGAGACTTATTTCAGGAATAGAGGAAACATGAGCAGTAACTCACTCATATTTCACACTTGTACCATCATCATAATAAAGCCTGGGAGTGGATAAGTATTAAGTGTATTAATTCGGTGAATTTGTCGCTATGTTGATAATATACTATATGTGTGTGTGTGTAATCTATTGGGTTAAATACGCGCTAATTTATCCGTTCTAGTGATTTGCATTGTTAGCTAGAATATGGTCGTTGATATTTGCTTCACTTTGTAATACTTGATCAAACCTTATTATTTGTATAGTCTGTATGATCTGATAAACATAGGTAGTCAGTGACCTCATGACTGGCAGCCATCTTAAACCTCAAAAAGTCACATGTTCTGCTGCCAATGAGGAAGTGCTGCAGCAGTAACTGTACAATCTGTTTAAGCTTACATTTGCGCAACTAAATTAATCCAGATTGTTTCTGCCAGATTTATGAATATATAACAATTACTAACCAAATACACATCTAAATGTGTCTGTTATAATTTCTGAAGAGGCTTATCAACTAAACAGTGATTCTGTATGTTAGCAAATGCTGTGTCATTAGGTTAGTTCGGTTGATTTAACTTCGGGGCTATAGATTAATATACTAAGCAAGAATCAGTTTCATTGGTGGACGGAGGTTAAAGACTTTCACATGTGCAGCTTGGTTCTATTGGTAAAGGATTCCAGGGCTGAGGACTCATAAAATGGAGGACAATGCAGCCACTAATGTACAGAACATCTTTGCTCTTTCTCAACTCAAAATGGAGACAGCGTTATTTACATTTCGCAAGGGGACACACACATACAGAGGCGGAAGGTGCACAAACAATAAAGTCACTCTCAGATGCGAACAATGGATCAGATAACAGTGAGCTGGTGACCTTACATAGTTACATAGTTATATAGGCTGAAAAAAGACATGCGTCCATCGGGTTCAGCCTCTCCCACATAACCTACTGCTGTTGATCCAAAAGAAGGCAAAAAACCCAGTCTGAAATATGCACCATACCGGGAAAAAATTCCTTCTTGACCCCAGAATGGCAGTCAGATTTCTCCTTGGATCAAGAAGCTTTTACCCACATATTAAATATTATAACCCTTAATATTCTGTGTCTGCAGGAAGTCATCCAGTCGCTTTTTAAAAGTCTGTACAGACTCTGACCCAACCACCTCAACAGGCAGAGAATTCCACAGCTTTATTGTTCTCACCATAAAATAACCCTTCCTATGCTTTAAGCTAAATTTTCTTTGTTCCAGTCTAAATGGATGACCCTTTGTTCTATGTATAGACCTGTTAATGAATAGGTTATCAGACAATGGTTGATAATGGCCCCGTATATATTTATATAAGGTTATCAGATCCCCTCTAAGGCGCCGTTTCTCTAAACTAAACAGGTTTAAGCTTGTTAGTCTTTCCTCATAACTTAACCCTTCCATTCCCCTTATTAATTTAGTTGCCCGTCTCTGCACTTTTTCTAACGCTATAATATCTTTTTTTAAGACAGGTGCCCAAAATTGCACGGCATATTCAAGGTGCGGCCTGACCATTGATTTATACAGAGGCAGAATTATGTTTTCATCCCGTGAGTGAACTCCCCTTTTAATGCATGCCAATACTTTGCTGGCCTTGGTGGCTGCTGTTTGACATTGCACATTGTTACTTAGTTTGAAGTCTATGATTATTCCCAAATCCTTCTCCTGCTTGGATTTCCCTAACTCCGTACCATTTAGGGTATAAATTACTTGTGTGTTCTTCACTCCAAAGTGCATAACTTTGCATTTATCTAGATTAAATCTCATCTGCCATTTAAGTGCCCAGTCCCCCAATTTATCTAAATCCCTCTGCAGCAAAGTAACATCCTGCTCACATTGTATTACTTTTCCTAGTTTTGTGTCATCTGCAAACACTGTTACATGACTTTCAATGCCTATCTCAAGGTCATTTATAAATAAATTTAATAGTATTGGTCCTATAACAGACCCCTGAGGGACACCACTTACCACTGGTGTCCATCTTGAAAATGTACCATTTATGACCACTCTCTGTACCCTATCTTTTAGTCAGTTTTCTATCCAAGAACAAGTATTTTCATCTAGACCATTTTTTCTCAATTTAAATAGTAACCTTTTGTGTGGAACTGTGTCGAAAGCTTTGGCAAAATCTAAGTAAATCACATCCACTGCGACCCCCTGATCTATACTTCTACTTACTTCCTCATAGAACGTAATTAGGTTAGTCTGACATGATCTGTGTTTCATGAAACCATGCTGATTTTTGCCAATTACATTATACCTCCCAATAAATTCCTGAATATTATCCCTTAGTAACCCCTCAAATACTTTCCCAGCCACAGATGTTAAGCTCACAGGTCTCTAATTCCCAGGCACAAATTTTAAACCTTTCTTAAATATAGGGACCACGTCAGCTTTTCTCCAATCCTCTGGTACTATTCCTGAAAGAAAAGAATCTTGAAAGATTAAGAACAGAGGTTTACATATTTCAACACATAGCTCTCTCAGTACTCGCGGGTGAATTCCATCTGGCCCTGGGGCTTTATTCACATTCACATTGTTTAATTTCTGCAAAACCTTGTCCTGAGTCAACCAGTCACTTTGTATTAGTAAGTTTTTATTAATGAATTTCATGTCTCCTGTTATAGGTTTCTCTTTGATAAATACTGAAGAAAAATAATCATTTAAAATTTCTGCCTTATCCTGATCTTCCGTTAACAATAACCCTGACTCAGATTTTAGTGAACCTACATTTTCACTCTTGGGTTTTTTAGAATTTATGTACCTAAAGAATCTTTTAGGGTTGGTCTTGCTCTCTTTGGCTATTTCTTTTTCATTTTCTAGTTTAGCCCATCTAATCGCATTTTTACATGCTTTATTGGCTGCCCTATATGCTTTATAGGATGACTCAGATTTATCAAATTTAAAAGCTTTAAATGCCTTCTTTTTATTTTTCATTTCCTTAGTTACCTTCCTACTAAGCCACATTGGTTTCAGTCTGTTTCTTTTATATTTATTAACCAGTGGAATATATTGTGACGTGTACTTTTCTAGTGTTAGTTTAAAGATATTCCACTTATCCTCAGTGTTTTTCCCGTGAAAGAGTTTCTGCTAGTCAATGACATTGAGAGCTTCCTTTATTTTAATAAAGTTGGCCTTTTTAAAATTATATGTTTTAGCTGCCCCCTATGAATGTGTTTTTTTGAGTTTATTTCAAAAGTCACCATATTATGGTCCCTGTTTCCCAACTGTTCCTTTACATTAATATTTGAGAAAAGATCCACATTATTTGTTATAACCAGGTCCAGACAGTTATCCTCTCTAGTTGGTGTTTCTACCAGTTGTGACATGAAGGTATCATTTAAAATGTTCAGAAACCGGATTCCCTTTGCTGAATTACTAGTCCCACTATCCCAATTAATGTCCGGGTAATTAAAATCTCCAATAATTAAAGTGCTACCATGATGTGCAGCCTTCCTAATTTGCTCTAACAGTTGTTCTTCCTCATCATTATCTATATTAGGTGGTTTATAGCATATGCCAACCAATAGTTGACTTCCCTGTTTATTCCCCAACGAAATATTTACCCATAAGGATTCCACATTTCCCTCATCGCTTTCCAGTTGTGTAATATTAGGCTTTAAATCCTGATTTACATATAAACACACTCCACCCCCTTTCTTATGTTTCCTATCCTTTCTAAACAATGCATAACCATTTAAGTTTACAGCCCAGTCATGCGTTTCGTCCCACCATGTTTCTGTTATTCCTATAATGTCGTATTGCTTAGTGTATGCTATTACCTCTAGTTCCCCCATCTTGTTATTGAGGCTCCTTGCATTAGCAAGCATACATTTAATGTTGTCTCTACCCACACATGCTGAATGCGACTTTACATTACATGCCTCCACTAGGCTTGTGCACCGATTTTTTTTTCGGTTCGATTCGGTTCGATTATTCGGATGTTTAAACTTTTCGATTCGGCCCGTTTCGACCGATTTCGGTTTCGATTCGGTTCGGCACATTTTTCGGGTACATTTTTTTCGGAATTTCGACCATTTTTCGTATTTTCGTGTCACTGTGCTCGGTTTTTGTATCGACTTTTCGTAATTTCGGAAATTTTCGTTTTTCGGAATTGCAAATTTTTCGGAATATCGACCATTTTTCGTGTCATTTTGCCCGTTTTTTGTATCGACTTTTCGTTTTTTCGAAAAAGTTGCGTTTTTCAGAAATTTTCGTTTTTTACAAATTTTCGTTTTTCAGAAATTTTCGTTTTTACAAAATTTTCGTTTTTCCGAAAATTTTCGTTTTTCCGAAAATTTTCGTTTTTCCGAAAATCTGTTCTCCTCGTTTGACACATTTCAAGTCCATTCGAAAAATCCGAAAATATTTCATTTCGGCTCGGAAAACATTTCGGATCTGAAACATTCGGATCTAAAATTTTTCGGAAATTCGGCCGCATCCGAAAACACGAATCGGGAAATTTCGTGAAAATTCCGAAATTCCGAAACCCGAAACGCACATCCCTAGCCTCCACTGTTCTGACATTACCCATCCCCCCGGCTCCACCCCCCTTAGTCTGAACTGAAACCCTTCCGCTATCTGCTCGGTCTCCATTTTGTAAGATACTGTATCCCTCCCCCCCTTCCATTAGTTTAAAGTCTCCTCCAACCTTTTAACCATCCTCTCCCCTAGCACAGCAGACCCTCTTCCATTCAGGTGCAATCTATCACAACTATACAGATTGTACCCCAGTGCAAAATGAGCCCAGTGCTCTAAAAACCCAAAGCCCTCCTTCCTGCACCAAGCTTTAAGCCACGCATTGACCTCCCTGATCTCCCGCTGCCTTTCCACTGTAGCACGTGGCACAGGTAGGATCTCAGAAAATACTACCTTGGAGGACCTCTTCTTCAGTTTACTTCCTAATTCCCTGAAATCATTCTTCAGGTCCTTCCATCTTCCTCTTACTTTGTCATTGGTACCAATATGGACCATGACAGCTGGGTCATCTCCAGCCCCTCCCAATAATCTATCAACTCTGTCAACCACATGCCTAACACGGGCACCCGGCAGACAGCAAACTGTCCGGATAAGGCGATCAGCGCGACAGATTACCCTATCTACTCTCTTAATAATAGAGTCCCCTACCACCACAACCTGTCTAGGCTTACTTGCCCTCTTTATCCCTCCCTTACTTGGTGGGCTGATCCCCCGGCTGTTAGAGGGAGCAGCCTCCTCCAGTACTGCTACACCTGAGCTGCTGCACCCAACATCTTCACTCAAGGGGGCAAATCTGCTTGTGTGCGCAAGATCAGGACTAGCCAACCTTTTCCTCTTCCCTCCCCCCTGCTACCACGTGTCACTGACACCCAGCTACCAACCTGCTCCCCGGTTAACTCCACTCCTCCCACACCCCTAGATTCCTCAGCTATACTTTGCTCCGTGAGAAGCCGCTCCTTTCAAGATTGTCAATCTGCCTCAGTGTTACGATTTGCCCTTCCAGATCTCCAATATGAGCTTCCAGAAGAGCTACACGTTCACACTTGCTACAGAGATATGGACCCTGGAAGGATTCCTCCAGACATGCAGCAGGATGTGCACTGGGTCAAACCTTCAAGCTTGCTAACACTCATACCCACAACAAGAGAGCAAATATATAAATAACAATTGATACCTGTTATTTGAATTCCTGTTTTTAAACTCCACTTGAAAATAGCCCACTTAGGAGTAGACCACCTCAAGCCCTTGTGAGCAAGCTCAGTGAGCTGCCATTGAGTTTATGTAGCCATACAAGTGAAATCACCTGACAGGCTACACACCACCAATTAACAAGTCACCAGCCACTCAGGGGGAAAAAAAAGCACAACAGAAAAAAAAAAAAACCTTAGTTGCTGGGGGGAAGGGCTGATGGAAGCATGTGAAAACAAAAGGAATTCATTACTTACAGGGGGGTGTACACTATACAAAGACTGGATCGTAATACAGAGGTTACGCTATACAGAGGGAAGACAATACTCTACATGATACACAGAGCAAGGGAATGTAAGGAAAATACATACAAATAAACATTGGGACGGCCGTTTCTTTGCAGAGGCAATAAGTAGGGAAGATGTTTCTGTTAGCTACCATTCATTCAATCAGGTGGTGATTTTGGTAAGGGTAGCTGGCGAGGGGACAGAGTTACCTATGCTTGATCTAGATGCAGCCTTCAGCCCGTACCGCTGTGTCCAGGGGGTTTTCTTTTAATGGGGTGTAAATTTGATGGTTAATTTTACATCGATACCTGTTTACCCATTGGGGTGGGCAATATCCCGTGCTCCCCCTTTTTAAAGGCTTCCTACTTTTTTGCATTGCTTAGTGGAGAAGAGAGCGGGGAGGAGACGTATAGTACATTACTTGGACGATTTCATGGTAACGGGTTCCAAAGGGACTGGAGAATGAGGTAGGATCGGGGGGGGTTACAATATAAGTTTAGTTGATCGGGGAGAATTGTAGGTGGTTTGGGGGGAATGGCCAGACATTAAGATCAAATGTGTACAATACAACCAAAGTGGTAGGCGCCCCCGCTTGTACCGCCACCAAATCTCCAAAGCCAGCCAGCAATCAGTGGTTTCCCCCAAACCAGTGAACAATGGAAAACAAATACGTAACTGGCGGCGCGATGACAGTCGCTGTAGGATCTTATGGTGGTTCTCTTTTGTAGTGCCGTCCACATATGATATGAAAAACAATGAAAAAATACAATAGTGTAGACGAAATGAAATTATCGATAGAAGTACGTGTTATACTGCTCCCACTCACAAAGGAAGAGCCCCAACGCTGGCTCTGAGCGGGTCAGCACATTTGGTCATTTAGTCCTGTTCTGAAGGAGGCGACCTACAACCCTCAGAGATGGTGGTCCACTTCCGATGCCAGTGCATGAAGAGACATGTAAAGAAAGGAGAGACTTCCTTGCGTAGGTCCGTTGGAAACACGATTAAGGTACATATGAAGGGATTACACTCACATATGTTGGAGCTTAAAGCCAAGCTCTGGGGTCAGACGCCTGTGGACTTATTTGAGGTAAAGCCCATAGAAAACCTCTGTAGTCAGCAAAACACCAGGGACTGATGCAGATACAAAAATTTATTTAAACATAAAAACAAATAAAATTTGATAAAATGGATCAATCTGGCTCAGCCAGTATACCCAGACGCGTTTCGCCACACAACGTGGCTTCCTCAGTCGTGAGTAATTTTTCAATTTTTTATTTTTACGCCCACATTAGATTTGGACTGTGATTTAGGAGACACTGTTGTTGGTTACTGCATGAAAACTCTCCAGGTTGTTTTCTGCAAGGTCTCCTGAGTACACCCATGCCCCCCATGCATAGGTGTGCAAAGATTTTGGCAAAATACAGCACCAATTGTAGAACATAAAAATGTAGGAATAAAATGTAAAAGTCTGGTGCAGGAAAAGAAAAAAAAAACTAAACTGAACTAACTAACTGGAGTGTGAGAAAAAAATAGAAAGGAAAAAAAAAATCACAGATCACGCACAGTGTGATATAGCTTGAAACAGTCCCCAAGACACAGACCGGGTTGTCCAGGGCATCCTGGGCAGTAAAAGATTGTGTCTCTCCTCTGCCCCCTCTTGAAACACACCCTGCATCTTTTTTGGGGTTTCTGTTTGCCCTTAGTAGGGGGGATTTTATAAATAAAATGTGTAGCCCCAACTCTGTCCCCCATCACCGCCCGGGGAGCAGGTGCATCCTGGTACAAAAACCCCGAAATGACCTGGAGCTGAAACTGTAAAAAGGACAGCGTCACTCCGGGGTTTGCCTTTTTGCATCAGGTAAATTGCAACCTTTTTGTACCAGGCCCTTGACTTCCGCATAATCTGGTAGGGTTGGAGCAGCTGATCTGCCAGATCAACCCCACCCATATGCCGGTTATAGGCTTTGATGCACACTGGCTTCCTGATGCGCTCAGCTCTGCCACGTACAGAGACCTCCACAGACCTCTCAGTGTGGATGGTGGATAGAAGGTATACATCCTTCTTGTCTCTGTACTTGACCGCCAACAGCTCCTCTTGGCGCAGAGCTGAGGGCTCCCCCCTTTTTAACCGGGTGCGGACAAGCTGTGCTGGGAAACCTACGCAGTTCTTGCGAACAGTACCGCATGCTGCTGTATCAAAACAATACAGCAGCTTGAACAAAGGGACACTCGTATAAAAATTATCAACATACAAGTGGTACCCTTTGTTCATCAGGGGAAAAAGTAGGTCCCACACAATCTTGCCACTGGTTCCCATGTGTTCTGGGCAACCTGGAGGGTCAAGGCTACTATCCTTTCCCTCGTACACCCGGAAGGCCTGAGTATACCCACTCTCGCTGTCACAGAGTTTATACACCTTCACTCCATACCTGGAACGTTTGGAAGAAATATACTGCTTGAATCCCAGCCTTCCCTTGTATTTCATTAGGGATTCATCCACGCAGATATTCCTTACAGGTGTATAAGCCTCTGCAAACCTGGCGGCGAAGTGGGTAATCAGGGTGCGGATTTTATACAGCCTGTCAAACTGGGGATGCTCTCTAGGAGGGCACAGGCTGTTGTCACTGAAGTGCATGAAACGCAAAATGTTTTCATACCTTCTACGTGACATTGATTGGGGGTAAATGGGGGTAGAGCAGATGGGGCTACTGCTCCAGTAGGAGCGAATTGAGGGCTTCTTTATGATGCCCATCAGCATAGTAAGTGCCCAGAATTTCAGAAATTTTGGCACATCTAGCGGGGTCCATTGCTGCCTTGCCAAGTAGGAGTCTGGCTTCGCAGCACAATGCTGATGGGCATACAGATTTGATTGGGCCACGATGTGGCCCAACAAATCATCCCCCATAAACACCTGCAAAAACTGTGTGGCGGTAAATCCTGCAACATCAATATTGATGCCAGGATTTGCCGTGAAAGGAGGGATATCTGGCGATGAGGCACTACCCACTCCTCAGCTGGAGCTGTGCGTCTCCTGCTGGCAGGTGGTGGCCCAGGATCTGCATCAGAAACATCACTAGGAGATACATCAGCCAGTGTAGATGATGTAAATAGCGAGGTCTCTGAGCAGTTAGGAGGGTCAAAATCAGGGTCTGAGTCCGACGAAGATGCCTCAGATTCTGACGCCAGGATGGCATATGCCTCCTCGGCGCTGTACACCCTCTCAGACATTATATATAATAGATTATAAAATTTTATAATTATTATATATATAAGCGGATTATTGGTTCTTAGAAGAACCGTTGGGTTTCACAAGAAAATACAAATAAACACCTAAATCTCTCTAAATCCCTCTAAACCTGCCTCAATTGTTCTAAATCTCCCTAAAATCTCTCTAAATCTGCCTCAATTTTTCTAATCTCACTAAATCTACCTAAAATCTCTAACCTGTCAAATCTGTTCTCTCTCTCTCGCTCACCAAAACACAAGTGAGGAGAGGGAGGGAGAATCACAGAGGTCACGGCCAATATTTACAAAATATTGACCTGACCTGACAAATTAGAAATTTTATTTAGATTTTTTATAACTTCTGATTGGATGTTGCTAGCCTGCCTCTCTGATGAGGCAGGCTAGGAACATCCCACACAGCCCCAAGATGACCCTGCCTTTAGAAGGGCAGCGCCATCTTGGCTGTCACATTTATTTTATTCATTTATTTTTCTTTTTTTACACTTTTTTTTAGTCTGCTGGGTGCCTTGATCCCTCAAGGCACCCAGCAGAGCACCTGATCACTCATGTGATCTTTTTTGTACTGAGTGCCACGATACCTCGTGGCACTCAGTACTTCCTGCCGCTACCGGAAGTGATTGCTCGGGGGGAGCGATCACTGAGCGGACCGGCGGCAGGTAAACATATTGCAAGGATGCCTCAATGTCGAGGCATCCCTGCAATATACTCAGAGCAGCTGGAAGCGATACCGATCGCTTCCAGCGCTCTGTAGAAGTGCGGGGCACCTTTCCGGTCAAACCGGATGTTGATCGCTCCCGGGGAGCGATCACAAGGTGCCCCAGCACTTCTAACTGCCATTGCATGGAGTGAGTTCCCTTTGTTCTATGGGATCAGGCATGGCCGCCTTTGTTTTATGAGCTGAAACATGGCTCTTTGTGATTGGCTACAATGGGGAGATAAACAATGGAAAAGGAGGGGGAAGGGAGGATACAAGAGGCAGGGCGTGGGACTTTTTTGGTATTGCAGTAAATTTTCTTTTACTCCCACCCAACCCACCCTGTTTTGTTTTCTCTTTCATAGATGCTTGTTCTCTACAACATCGGAAAGGTCACGCAGCAGAAGCACCATGGATAGGGGCAATGGAGTGGTGATTTCACCACTCATGCAAGACCGCCCGTGGTTTCCCATATGGAAATATGCCATGTTGCATGAACCCGGTTCGTGGTTTATACGACCACGTCTGGGGGATTGTCTAAATATGCACATGGTTAGTCTACCTATTCCATCAAGTTATACACCATGTTACATGAAGCCAGCCTGTGGTTTTTGAACGGCCAAGGTTGGGGGATTGTTCTTTGATTAAAAGCATGGTTTAGAGCAATTAGAGCAATTATTATCGATCAGATAGTATCCCAAGAGGCTTGAAGCCAGTTGGTGTTTTTTTACGGCCACAACTGGGTGGATTGCGCTTAAATTGGGTACTTTACCATGTGGCAGGAAGCCAGCTGGTGGTTTGTACGGCCACAGCTGGGGGATTGCGCTTTAAGATGGACATGGTTTAGGTTAGGGATGAGCGGTGAAATAGGCGGCCTGGCACGTGGAGGGCGATAGTGGGGGGAGGGTCTGCAGGGTACGGGGTGAGTGTGGTTTCATACGGCCAAGCTCAGGTGCCTTCCTGGTTTGCAGATCCTCTCGGCCTGCTATCTGCCATAAAAATACACTGAGCAAACATGTGGTCATCTTGCTTAGCCACGTGGGGCGCTATTTCTGGGCAATGCTTGTGGTGCATTGCAGTTGCCAGTGTTATCTGGCTGCCAGTGTTATCTGGTGTAGCGTATTTGGCATACGAGGATCGATAATAATAATTCTGCCTTAGAGGCAAAGAATTTGGCCTTAAGTAATAAAAGACGTGACCTTTTCAAAATGCCAATACTTTGTTGTGTTTTCATTTACGGGAAAAGGGAGGGGGGGTTGGGGCAGGTGGGGGGGCTTGGGGGGTTAGTAGGTTTAAGAAGGTAACTTACATGGGAGAAGTGTAAGAAGAGGATAGGGGTATAATTCTTAAGTAGGGGAGAGCTAAGTGATCAGTGGAAACACCTGAAGCAAAAGCAGAACCATGGATGGAATCAGGTGTAGGCAGAATAGACTAAGCAGGTATTGCAAGGGTTAATGTGTTTTATTAGACTTTTTGCCCTTCTTGCGGGCACGGCGCCGCGGGGTATGACAATTGGAGTCACTGAAACAGTCAATGGTTTTCGCCACTAACCACCAAACTAGGCCGTCTGTCCACTGGGTCAATGTTCGTGAGACTAACAAGTCATTTGACTAATAACACAGAGGAGATTCAACCCTCGTCCACTGCCTCTGACTTCCATCGGACGACGACTTTGTGCGTCTACATCAGACTTGCAATCTTTCCCATTTGAATGGGATTTGTCAGACGAAGTCGAATGACCCGGTACAACAAACATGAGAAAATGCCCTGCTTTTCAGTGGTTCCGTTAGACGGGTAAAAGAGGTGAATCCCATGGTATTCAATGTAAAATAATATTTTTTCTTTTTTAGGAAACATTTATTCTTTTCATTTTCAGCAAAAAGTATTTTTATTTATTTTCTGAACTTTTTTGTATTTTTGTTGACAATTTTTTTTATTATCTAGACACATTTGAAATGCATTTTTACTGGTTTAAACACCTATTAAAAGAATAGCAGAGTTTCATTTATTTCTCCTGCAGTCTGTCAGTGATCCTGGGTCGTCCATAGTCGCTGCCAGTGGGTAACCCAGATCAGTGGCGCAGCGTGAGGGGGGCCGTGGCCCCGGGCGCAATTTTATTAGGGGCGCATTTTTTTTTTAAACAACAAATTGCGCCCCTAATACTCTCCAGCAGCTTGGGTTTACTCGGCCAGAGGTGTCTGCTCGGTCCACCGAGTCCGGAAGTGAGGAGCAGAACGTCCTTCCCTGACTCCTTCTTCCTGTTGAACGTCATTGGCTGATGTGAGTCACGTGACACGAGAGAGGCTTAGTTAGCTGCTGTGGGCGGGAAGGAGCTGCCTGCCGAGCAGGAGGCTACCCAAGGTACCGGTGTGATCACACTGTGATGCCAATAGAATAGCACTGCCTGTGTGCCTGCCAGCAGCCCAGACTCCGTGTAGCAGAGTGGAGAGAGAGAGCAGAGACTGGCTGGGAAACAAAAGGCAGCCAATGAGGATGGAGCAGCTGCCCTCAGCCCCCCAGAAGCTGCAGGACCAAAAGGAGCCACAGGAACTGCACCAGAGGTTTCCATGTCTAATTGCCCAACGTGCTCCTGCTGGAGAGTGAGGAGCAGAGAAACATCACACCGGGCTGCCAGGAGGGGAGTTGTTATCTGCCCCTCCTCTCCTTCACTGTAAGCTTCTTCTTTTTTCATCTCTGTAGCTGCCAGGAGACCCCCCCCCCCTCATCCTGCAGTGCAACAAGCTGTAACATGTGAGGGGTCTCCTGTGTGCAGACAGACATTGCTCCTTTATAACCCCTGCAAAGCCAGGGACCTGAGCAGCACAGTACATGCACTTTCTTTTAGTTATCCCTCCTGCTGCCCTGAAAAATAGTTTCCCATGATTTCTGTAAGTATTGTATCCACTATCTGCCTTCATCCCCAGATTAAATATTATTGCAGTACAAATTGTCCTGGTGCAAAGTTCCTGGTTCCCAGTCTTTGATTAAAAAAACCTAAATATATATAGATATACACACACTGTATACACAGTCAGGTGCAGAAATATTGGGACATGGACACAATTGTAACATCTTTGACTCTATACACCACCACAATGGAGTTGGAATGAAACAAACACAATGTGCTTTAACTGCAGACTGTCAGCTTTAATTTGAGGGTATGTACATCCAACTCAGGTGAACGGTGTAGGACTTACAGCAGTTTCCAGATGTGCCTCCCACTTGTTAAGGGACCAAAGGTAATGGGACAATTGGCTTCTCAGCTGTTCCATGGGCAGGTGTGTGATATTCCCTCATTACCCCAATTACAATGTGCAGATAAAAGGCCCAGAGTTCATTTCAAGTGTGCTATTTGCATTTGGAATCTGTTGCTGTCAACTCTCAAGATGAGATCCAAAGAGCTGTCACTATCAGTGAAGCAAGCCATCATTAAGCTGAAGAAAGAAAACAAACCCATCAGAGAGATAGCAAGAACATTAGGCATGGCCAAAACAACTGTTTGGAACATTCTCAAAAAGAAGGAATGCACCGGTGAGCTCAGCAACACCAAAAGACCCGGGAGACCACGGAAAACAACTGTGGTGGATGACCGAAGAATTCTTTCCCTGGTGAAGAAAACACCCTTCACAACAGTTGGCCAGATCAAGAACACTCTCCAGGAGGTAGGTGTATGTGTGTCAAAGTCAAAAATCCAGAGAAGACTTCACCAGAGTGAATACAGAGGGTTCACCACACGATGTTAACCATTGGTGAGCCTCAAAAACAGGAAGGCCAGATTAGAGTTTGCCAAACCTGCAGACACAGAATATTAAGGGTTATAATATTTAATATGTGGGTAAAAGCTTCTTGATCCAAGGAGAAATCTGACGCCATTCTGGGGTCAAGAAGGAATTTTTTCCCAGTATGTTGCATATTTCAGACTGGGTTTTTTGGGAGAGGCTGAACCCGATGGACGCATGTCTTTTTTCAGCCTATGTAACTATGTAACTAAACCAGGGGTCAAGTCCTGGGAAAAAAAGTGAGGGAACTCACCCACGAATTCCACAACCCCTATTACCTGAAGAAAAAATATATATAATCACGAGTATAGCCGGACGAGCCGGTGATACCATTTTTATTGGGTTAACTTTACATTTAAAATACAAGCTTTCAAGAGTGTAAACTGGAAACTATACTGATCAGTGAAAGGTATCACTCCGTACAGGTATACTCGCGATTTTGGCAACTGGACTAACGCGTTTTATATATAATCTATATATATATATCCAGGCACAGACCCCCCAGAATTATATACACAGCACTGGTTATATGGATATATTTTCCCAGTTCACATGGATAGAATTGCCCCAGCTCTCATGGATAATGCCCCAGGTCTCATGGATATTGCCCCCAGGTCTCATGGATATTGCCCCCAGGTCTCATGGATATTACCCCCAGGTCTCATGGATATTGCCCCCAGGTCTCATGGATAATGCCCCCAGGTATCATGGATATATGCTCCCAGGTCTCATGGATATTGCCCCCAGGTCTCATGGATAATGCCCCCAGGTCTCATGGATAATGCCCCCAAGGTCTCATGGATAATGCCCCCAAGGTCTCATGGATAATGCCCCCAGGTCTCATGGATAATGCCCCCGGTCTCATGGATAATGCCCCCAGGTCTCATGGATAATGCCCCCAGGTCTCATGGATATTGCCCCCCGGTCTCATGGATATTGCCCCCGGTCTCATGGATATTGCCCCCAGGTCTCATGGATACTGCCCCAGCTCATGGATATTGCTCCCAGCTCATGGATATGCCCCCCAGCTCATGGATATGCCCCCCAGCTCATAGATATGCCCCCCAGCTCATGGATTTGCCCCCCAGCTCATGGATATGCCCCCCAGCTCATGGATATGCCCCCCAGCTCATGAATATGCCCCCCAGCTCATGAAAATGCCCCAGCTCATGGATATGCCCCCCAGCTCATGGATATGCCCCCAGCTCATGGAAATGCCCCAGCTCATGGATATGCCCCCCAGCTTATGGATTTGCCCCCCAGCTCATGAAATGTCCCCCAGCTCATGGATATGCCCCCCAGCTCATGGATTTGCCCCCCAGCTCATGGATATGCCCCCCAGCTCATGGAAATGCCCCCCAGCTCATGGAAATGCCCCAGCTCATGGAATATGACCCCCAGCTCATGGATATGACCCCCAGCTCATGGAAATGCCCCCCAGCTCATGGAAATGCCCCCAGCTCATGGATATGCCCCCCAGCTCATGGATATGCCCCCCAGCTCATGAATATGCCCCCAGCTCATGAAAATGCCCCAGCTCATGGATATGCCCCCCAGCTCATGGATATGCCCCCAGCTCATGGAAATGCCCCAGCTCATGCATATGCCCCCAGCTCATGGATTTGCCCCCCAGCTCATGGAAATGTCCCCCAGCTCATGGATATGCCCCCCAGCTCATGGATTTGCCCCCCAGCTCATGGATATGCCCCCCAGCTCATGGAAATGCCCCAGCCATGGATATGACCCCCAGCTCATGGATATGACCCCCAGCTCATGGAAATGACCCCCAGCTCATGGAAATGCCCCCCAGCTCATGGAAATGCCCCCCAGCTCATAGATATGCCCCCCAGCTCATAGATATGCCCCCAGCTCATGGATTTGCCCCCCCCCCAGCTCATGGATATGCCCCCCAGCTCATGGATATGCCCCCAGCTCATGAATATGCCCCCCAGCTCATGAAAATGCCCCAGCTCATGGATATGCCCCCCAGCTCATGGATATGCCCCCAGCTCATGGAAATGCCCCAGCTCATGGATATGCCCCCCAGCTGATGGATTTGCCCCCCAGCTCATGGAAATGTCCCCCAGCTCATGGATATGCCCCCCAGCTCATGGATATGCCCCCCAGCTCATGGATTTGCCCCCCAGCTCATGGAAATGTCCCCCAGCTCATGGATGCCCCCCAGCTCAGCTCATGGATAGTGCCCCCAGCTCACCTCTCTGCGGCGTCTGCGCCCCGGCGGCCGCGTGCTTCCTGTTAGAACGGCCGCAGACAGGAAGTGGAGCCGCTCGCCTGGGATGAAACAGCCAGGCGAGCGACTCCACTTCCTGTCTGCGGCCGTTCTAACAGGAAGCACGCGGCCGCCGGCTAAGCGGCGGCCGCCTGCTCCAGCCTTTCGGGCTCGGGCCACAGCGGGAACGCTGCGTTTCCGCAGCGTTCCCGCTGTGGGAGAAGTGCGGGAACGCCGTTCCCGCTCGACTCGAGCCCTGAACTAAACCACACCTAACAAAGCCTTCACAGTTCTGAAACAAGATCCTATGGACAGAGGAGACCAAGATCAACTTGTACCAAAGTGATGGGAAGAGAAGAGTATGGAGAAGGAAAGGAACTGCTCATGATCCTAAGCATACCACCTCATCAGTGAAGCATGGTGGTGGTAGTGTCATGGCGTGGGCATGTATGGCTGCCAATGGAACTGGTTCTCTTGTATTTATTGATGATGTGACGCTGACAAAAGCAGCAGGATGAATTCTGAAGTGTTTGGGGCAATATTATCTGCTCACATTCTGCCAAATGCTGCAGAACTCATTGGACGGCGCTTCACAGTGCAGATGGACAATGACCCAAAGCATACTGCAAAAGCAAGCAAGGAGTTTTTGAAGGACAGATGTGGAATGTTATGCAATGGCCAAGTCAATCACCTGACCTGAATCCCATTGAGCTGCATTTCACTTGCTGAAGACAAAACTGAAGGGAAAATGCCCAAGAACAAGCAGGAACTGAAGACAGTTGCAGTAGAGGCCTGGCAGAGCATCACCAGGGATGAAACCAGCGTCTGGTGATGTCTATGCGTTCCAGACTTCAGGCTGTGATTGACTGCAAAGGATTTGTAACCAAGTATTAAGAAGGGAAAGATTGATTTATGATTATTATTCTGTCCCATTACCTTTGGTCCCTTAACAAGTGGGAGGCACATCTGCAAACTGCTGTAAGTCCTACACCGTTCACCTGAGTTGGATGTACATACTCTCAAATTAAAGCTGACAGTCTGCAGTTAAAGCACATTGTGTTTGTTTCATTCCAACTCCATTGTGGTGGTGTATAGAGCCAAAGATGTTACAATTGTGTCCATGTCCCAAGATTTCTGGACCTGACTGTATGTGCTGCATTTGTATATGCCAATGTGTGAGGTGATATATACAGTGTAGATATAGGACTTTTATCTGTGTGCAATGTACAACTTGTATGTCTGTGCGGTGTACATTTTGTACTTGTGCTGTGTTTATATCAATGTGTACAGGTTGGGCTGCCCTAATTCTGAATTCTGTACAGCAGCAGAAATAAACTGGCTGGCGCTGCTCATTGTGTCTCTTGTTTCTACTGTAAGCCAAAATAAACTATTTACAAGCAATAAATCTCAAATTCAGATTTACACTCACTGGCCACTTTATTAGGTACCCCTTGCTAGTGCCAGGTTTGACCCCCTTTTGCCTTAATTCTTCGTGGCATGGATTCACAAGGTGTTGGAAACATTCCTCAGAGATTTTGGTCCATATTGACATGATGGCGTCACACACTTGCTGCAGCTTTGTCGTCTGCACATCCATGATGCGAATATCCCCCGTTCCACCACATCCCAAAAGATGCTCGATTTGATTGAGATCTGGGGATTGTGAAGGCCATTGGAGCACAGGGAACTCATTGTCTTTTTCAAGGAACCAATTTTTTTATTATATCAGTATTTTGTTAATATACAATATATGTGCTTGTGGGGTAAGGGGTTCAATACTCTACTGGTGGAAGGGAATCTGGGCATGTTAACGTGTCCACAGGTTGGGGGGCGCACAATTCTTGCCTTGCCCCGGGTGCTGTCAACCCACGCTACGCCACTGACCCAGATCGTACAAAAAAGTTGTCCATAGTGATTGACTCACTAGGAAGAGACGTCAGCGTCGGACGGCCCGCGCGCCGCTCCCTCTGGCGTGTGGCGTCAGAGGGGGTGGGATCAACTGTCATCTGATGCTCTTAGGGTGACACGTCAACTTTGATTTTTGAACCGGCCGCCTCACTGCAGGTTACTAACTTTGGTCCAAAGTTAGTAATCTGCAGTGCGGCCCCGGCGGCTAAATCAAAGTTTTACTTTGGTGACGGTGTCACCCTAAGGGCGGGTGTCACCTGGTGCGGACCGCACCCCCCACCCCCACCTAGCGACGCTAGTGTGTAGAGCAGAGAGACTTCAACTTGCTGGTCCATGAAGCGCTGAGACTCGCCTGAGGTAACTTGAGGTATTGCACTTGCGCAAGTCAATACACTCGCGAGCACAGCCTCAGAAACCTCAAAGGAGCGATACCGGCACCCACCGGAGGACAGACCTGAAGGGGAGGTGCAGAAACAAGCCGCCAGAAAGATGGACTCCCCAGTGAACCACCAAATGTAAAATTAAAGACACAGTAACCAACACACCCCACAATAGTGAATACTCAAGTAGAATACAAGAAAAAACAGTAATACTGTATATTTGCAAGCTGGAAAATAAGAACACAGTATATACACTGCTCCAAAAAAATAATAAAGAAACATGTTTTAATCAGAGTATAGCATCAAGTCAATTAACCTCCTGGGATATTGATCTGGTCAGTACAGGAGCAGAGGGGGTTAATCAGTCTCCGTTGCTTTGGTATTAATGAAATTAACCACAGATGCACTAGATGGGAAACAATGAGATGACCTCCAAAACAGGTTTTTCCCTACTCTTTTCTGTTTTTCACTGGTTTTGCATTTGGCCGGGGTCAGTGTCACTGCTGGTAGCATGAGGCGATACCTGGACCCTACACAGGTTGCACAGATAGTCTGACTCCTCCAGGATGGCACAGCAATATGTGCCTTTGGCAGAAGGTTTGCTTTATCTTCCAGCACAGTCTGAAGAGCATGGAGGAGATTCCAGAAGACAGGTAGTTACTCTAGGAGAGCTGGATGGGGCTGTAAAAGCTCCATAACCCATCAGCAGGACCGTTATCTGCTCCTTTGTGCAAGGAGGAACAGGATGAGCACTTCAGAAGCCCTACAAAATGACCTCCAGCAGGCCACTGGTGTGAATGCCTCTGACCAAAAGATCAGAAACAGACTTTATGAGGGTGGCCTGAAGGCCCGATGTCCTCTATGGGGCCATGTGCTCGCCGCCCAGCACTGTGGAGCTCCATTGGCATTTGCCATTGAACAACAGAATTGGCAGGTCCGCCACTGTCGTCCTGTGCTTTTCACAGATGAGAGCAGGTTCATCCTGAGCACATGTGAAAGACCTGAAAGGGTCTGGAGAAGCCGTGAAAAATGTTATGCGTACTGTAACATTGTTCAGCATGACCAGTTTGGTGGTGGGTCAGTGACGGTCTGGGGAGGCATATTCATGGAGGGACGCACAGACCTCTACAGGCTAGAGAATGGCACCCTGACAGCCATTAGGTATCGGGATGAAATCCTTGGACCCATTGTTAGACCCTACGCTGGTGAAGTGGGTCCTGGGTTCCTCCTGGTGAACGACAATGTTCAGCCTCATCTGGCGAGAGTATACAGCCAGTTCCTGGAGAATTTAAGAATTGATACGATTGAATGGCCCCCCCACACTCGCCTGACCTAAATCCAATAGAACACCTCTGAGACATTATTTTTTGGTCCATTTGATGTCACCTCAGTCTGTTCAGGGGCTCAGTGATGCCCTGGTCCAGATCTGAGAGGAAATACCCAAGGACACCATCCGTCATCTCATTTCGAAGAATGCCCTGACATTGTCAGACACGCATACAAGCACGTGGGGACCAGACAAACTACTGAGGACCATTCTGAGGTGCCGCAATGAAATTTCAGCAAAATGGACTAGCCTGCTGCATTATTTTTTCACTTTGATTTTCGGGGTGTCTGTAGGTTCATAATTTTCATTTCCATCAAACGATGTGGCATTTTTTTGTTTCTAACACATTACCCATTCCATATCAGTATAGATATACAGCACGATATTTTTCCCCTTTGAGATCTGATGTTTTCAAAGTGTTCCTTTAAATTGTTGAGCAGTATATATATATATATATACCCTGTTTCCCCAAAAATAAGACCTACCCCGAAAATAAGACCTAGTTTGATTCCCTGGGCTGATGGTGGCATAAAGGGCAACTTGAAGAGCCGCGGTAGAGAGTTAGCGATGCCGGAGCCAGATGAAGCGAGGCGGCAGCGGAGGGAGCAGAGCCGCATAAGCTGATGCTTCCTCTAGCGCCGGTTCCTGTCACAGGCAGAGTGATACCAGATTTACACCGCCTGTGAAGAATCGATAGTGAAAACGCGGCTTGCTCATTCTGGCCAGCGATTGGTTTCCAAATTGCTATTGAAAAGGTATGGCACCCCTGATTGCTTTGATCACCCTATTTTTAACTTTGCCGCTCACTCCTGTCTTGCAAGTCTTCTACTGGTATTAAAAAAATTAAGACCTACCCCGAAAATAAGACCTAGTGTGTTTTTTTGGGTCCAAAAAAATATAAGACAGTGTCTTATTTTCGGGGAAACACAGTATATACACAAAGACAGGACACCAGCCACTCCTTCCAAAAAAATGCAAAACTGATGCAAAAATGGTGCAAGGACCAAGAAAATATACAATGTCCAAAGAGTGGCCACACTCAAAAAATTAAAAATACAATTTTAATACAAGGTCTCAGAGGCGAGTATTGCATTCTCTTTTCTTGCTTTTAATATAGTAGCAAAAAATAAATGTCGAAAAATAACAGACATTTAAACAAAAACATATTGGTAACAATGGAGTAGTCTAACCCCCCTTTCCCAGTGAGACAGTCCAGTGCTCTGCCAGTCTATAAATACATCCAGATTCCCGCCTTTTCTCCCTCTTTTTTTGCTACTGGGGAAGATAAGTATATGTTTATTTCTCCTATATTTATTCTATATTTAAATGGTTTATTCCGGTCGTCCATCTTTAACTGAAAGGCGACCGGAGTGGTTTAGTTATGTGTTGGGGGCTTTCCTTTCGCAGAGGGAGCCTTCAAAATAGGTTTTTGTTAAGGTTTATTTCCATTTCGTTCTGTGTTTTTTTCCTCACGGCGGCAGCCGTTGCTAGGGGCGGGGCGCATGCGCGGTGATTTCGCGGGCTTCACTCCACCGGCAATTCAGTGTCTCCTCACGCTGTCACTGAGAACGCCGCGTTCTAAGACAGCTCCACACATGGTGGCTAAAGACTCTTCCCCTGAAAGGGAATCTGATTCGGAGGACTGCGCCTCTCATATGGATGATCCGCAAGATAAGGCTGGTACCCCGTCGGGCTCTAGAGCCGCTGACCCTGCTGACCCCATTCCTCCCAAAAAATTAACCTCACATTCAGTCCTCAATTGAAAGCGCTGTATTTAAAGCTGTTTCAGCCCTTTCAACTTCATTTTCCCAATCCCTCAGGGATATTCTTTCTGAAGTTAAAACCGATTCTACCCTGGTTCAACCGGGTAACGATTTGGGCACTGTAATCACCGAGGTGAGGCCCCCTGATTCTCCCCTAACCACGGGGAAACAGCCCATTAATAAAGAGATGCGCAGGGCTGGAGGGGCTGGCATCCCCATAACACTGCCCAGGGAGCCCATGCCGGGGACACAATTGCTAAAAAAGCGCACTCAAAAAACTCACAATTTGGAGTCTGATTCTGCAAAGCGAGTTAAACGCTATGAGTCTTCCCAGTCACATGAACGCCCTTCCACGTCCAAAGGACAAGATAATCCCCCTTTATCAGGGGAGGAAAACAGAGAAGACTCCTTAGAAGTGTATGCCTCAGATGAGGATTATTCTGATATACCGATTACTCCCCATCAAAGGTCTGATAACTCTGGCCCTATTTATTTTTTTATATTTAAAAGTTTTTTATTTTGAAACAGTCATCAAAACAATCATAAAGAAAATGGCCTCGCAGGGCCAAAGCTAGTCATCTGTAAATAGAATGGCCGCACAGGGCCATACTTTGTCAGCTTAGAATAGTATATAGAGACTTCAAAGTTAGGAATAGAGAAAATAAGAGAAATATCACAAAGATCATCTTAAGACTGCTCGAAAATGGAAGAAAAGGTTAAACAGCGATTACTTAGCAATAGTTAGAAATGGAAAATCAGCAAAATGTCCAAAAACGGGAGAGGGGTATAACAAAAGACATCAAAAATACTTCAGATAATAAAACCAGAAAGTCTCATATATGTCCCCAGCCGGGGAATGTCATCGGAAAAAAAGAAATAAAATAAAGTCTGAAGCGTCTCTGAATTAAGTGGGGGGGGGGAGAACAACAGTGAGAGAACATCAATTGGTGTCAAATAAGTAAATGGGGAAAAATGCGGACCTGTTGTCAGCCAGTGTCTCGAAACTGCCGGAGCAGTGGGGCAGACAGGGTTGATGCAGAGCAGGCGAGGTCTCGAAACACAGCAAGGCATAAGGGAAGATCTGCAAAGGTGTTGCAGGAAAAATCAAACGTGAATGGGGACAAAATTTCAGTGTCCGTCAATAATAAACAAAGTGTCTCATATAACAAGGTAAAATAAAATAAAATGGGGGGCACAGCAGAAGAAATGGCAGAAAGCGGCATGGGGGGGTCATCAGATGAAAATCGCCCAGATCTGCAACGGAAAACCGGCCAAATAAGTGACTAAACAGACCGCCTCAGCCCGTATCCAGCAAAAAGGCCGCGTGATCAGTCGTGTCCTGCCGTGTCTTCTCCCATACTGCGCAGCCGGCCGAAATCCTCCGGGTTAACTCCTCCACCGCAGAGGCCCCAGGTAAGCGCCGCCGCCCACCGGTCAACTGCCTCCTAGGGTACCGTCGCGGTCTCAGCTTATGTGGGGTGACAAGGAACCGCACAGGGTCTTCTGCTACCTCCTCAATCTCTGCCGGTAGCTGCTCGGCACCCCTTCACTCTCAGGCGTCTCCGCTTCTGATCCGCCTCCCGCGTCCTCTTGATCCGGCGCCTCCGCTCGTCCGCCCAACACCTCCATAAGTCGGCGCCATGTGCCACGTGTAAGCGGCTTGTCATCGTCCTCACCTTCCGCCGCATCCAGACAGGCCTCAAGGTCATCCAAAACAGACTCCAGAGTCCTGACGGGGTAAGGGCAAACCAACCGTCTCCGCCAGTCAGATCCCTCAGTCGCTCCAGGGACAGCTACAACAGCCGGGTAATGGGGGCCCTCCATCTCCCAAACTCGCAGCAGCCGTACTCCTAGATGCGATATCGCAGGAAAAATAGGTCTGGAGACTTGTCCTAGGCCCCAAGATGGCCGACAGGAGAGTGTGTGCCGCAGGAAAACGAAGGCTCCAGGAGTCGTGTCTCTGGTCCGAGGGGGGGACAATCGGACCCCGGAAAGCTCAGTTCCTGTGGCTAGCCCCGCAGGCACCCCAATGTTGGAATCGTCGTCAAATTAGTCAGCTGTGGGTCCCTAAGGGTAGCAGACGTGTGGAGCTCCACCAAAACACGTCCGCTCCGATGGTAGCCAGCCACGCCCCCCTCTGGCCCTATTTATGACCCTATGGGTAACCCCATGTTTACCCCAGAAGACCTGTCTCATCCTCGCTCCACTGAATGGACCCTCACCCCACATGTGGAAGCTTGGATTGATGCTAGAGTGCGTAAACCTCTCGACAAAATTACCAGAAACCGAATGAAAGCAGAGTGTCCCCGACCTACTACAGTAGGGAAAACGTGCTTGACCCCTGATGTTGATAAAAAATTTATAAAATTTGTGGAAAATAAAGGTTGGTCCCAAAATAGGGGTATAGATTTAGCATTTAAAAACTGTCAAGACAAGCTGTTAGATGTAGTTGGACCACTAGCCAAACAGGCAAAGTTGGCAGACACTACACTAGACCCTTATGATGTGACGAATTGGGTACAAAGGGCTCTGAGTTTTGTGGGCAATACTAACTCGGCCCTGGCGACAGAACGTCGCAAATGTATTTTGTTAAAGATGGATCCACAACTGGCGGCAGTTGCAGACAACGAATTGGGTGCTAAAGCCCAAGGATGATTATTTGGCCCTGGATTTTTACGGGACATGTCCGAATACACAGGGGCGTTCACTACGATGGAGAAAGTCACAACATCTTTCAAAAAAGTGTTCACAGCTGGGGTTTTCGCTAGGGCCGGTACGGTCAGGGGCCGCGCTGCTGGCCGTGGATCAGCGGGCATCTCCCGCCAGTTTACAGGCTCCGTGGCGTACGACGCATCAAGAGGTTCAGTGGCATATAATGCCTCACAATCAGAGACCAGAGTGGCCAACTTCTTCCCATCTCGTTCACGACCTTGGCGTGCCAGAGGTTTTCGAAACTTACGAGGTTACCGTGGTGGACGCAATTCCAGATACAGATACCAAGGTACACCGTTTGTTGATTCATCCTTTAAAGGTTCAAGTGGGAGGTCGTTTATGTTCATATCTACCAACTTGGTGAAAGATCACATCAGATGCTTGGGTGTTAGACACGGTGAAGGGTTTTCACATAGATTTCATATCTGCTCCCGTTCAACGATCCCTTCCCCCTCCGTTGAGCTTTTCGGAGGCAGAGAGGGCGTTGATAGCGGAGGAGGTCTCAGACCTTTTGAGAAAAGGAGCTATAGAACGGTCTGTACAAAAGGGAAAATTCATGGGCAATCTTTTCCCGGTACCCAAGAAGGGTGGGGGAAGTCGTCCCGTGCTCAACTTGAGAGAACTGAATCTATCGATGGTTTACAACCATTTCCAGATGGAGGGTCTACACTTATTGAAAGATGTCCTTCATCAAGGAGACTGGTTAGCAAAGATAGATTTGAAAGACGCCTATCTGGCGGTTCCTATGGCAGAGGAATCCAGGAAGTTCCTCTGCTTCCATTGGAACAACGTCACATGGCGTTTTCGGTGTGTCTCCCATTCGGACTTTCCTCAGCTCCCTGGTGTTTCACCAAGCTGTTGAAACCAGTGGTGAGCCACCTCAGATCTCAAGGGGTACGTCTCATCATCTGGACGACATTCTTCTGATGGCGGAGTCTATGCAACTCCTAATAACCCAAATTCATCAGACAATCACGGTGTTACAAGAATTGGGGTTTCTGGTGAACGAAGAAAAATCTATTCTTCGTCCAGTCCGGTTTCTGGAGTTTCTGGGTCTCATGGTACACCCCATTCAAATGTCACTACGACTGCCAGATCACAAAGGCAAAGCCATTTTAAAAGAAGTACGTGCGCTTCTCGCCAGTATCTCACCGACACTGCGGGAACTCTCACGGGTAATAGGACTCTTGGCGGCTATGAAATTGGCGGTGCATCCTGCACCTCTCCATTATTGGGCCCTCCAACGCCTGACGGCCCTTTTCCTTCGGAAGGGACTCGACTACTCAGATCAGATTCAGCTCACGGAGGGAGCGAGAGTGGATCTCCGTTGGTGGATCGAGAACCTCCGATCCTGCAACGGCAGACCTATTGTGGTTCCTCCACCTTCGGTGACGATAGATTCGGACGCTTGCCTTTCGGGTTGGGGAGCCCGATTCGGGAACTTGTTGACTTGGGGTCCGTGGTCCCCCCAAGAAACGAGGTTCCATATCAACGGACTAGCGTTGTTGGCAGGTCTCTTTGCCTTGCAGAGTTTTCTAAAACCATCGGGTCAACTGTCCGTCCTTCTATGGATGGACAATTTTCCAGCGGTCAGATATATAAACGCTCTGGGGGGCCCTTGCTCCTCTCTCTTAACTGGGATAGCAACACGACTCTGGGATTGGTGCTTCCAGAGAGGAATAGTGGTACAGGCCCAATTCATTCCGGGTGTGTCGAATCTCTTAGCAGATTGGAGTTCGAGACACACGGAAGACTCCGGAGACTGGCGTTTACACTCATCAGTTTTTGCCAGTGTACCGGAGTTATGGGGTCCGTTTCAAATAGATCTATTCGCCTCCCGTCTCAACAACCATCTACCCCAGTTCTACAGTTGGCGCCCGGATCCCATGGCTCTAGCCACGGATGCCTTTCTGCAGAACTGGGAGGGTCCTCGACAATATGCGTTCCCCCCATTTCAGCTCATATCTCGGACGTTACACCAGATCCGGATTCAGGAGGCAGAGTTGGTTCTAGTGGCTCCATTCTGGCCCAACCAACCTTGGTTCCCTCTGTTACTGGAACTCCTGGTGGACGTCCCGTGGTTACTGCCGGACCTTCCGGATCTACTGGTGGATGGATTAGGGCAGCCTCATCCCTTGTTGTCACAGAACACGTGCCCGGTCCTAACCTCTTTGGTCTCGGGGCGTCCGGAGGGGTTTCGGTCCGAGCTAGAGCTCTCCTACGGGCAGCATGGGCTACGGACACCTTATCCTGCTATGACTCGGCCTGGAACCGGTGGTCTGGTTGGTGTGTGTCACGGGATCAGGATCCCTTTCGAGCCCCTCTACATTACATCCTGAACTTCTTGTCAGAATGTTTTGACGAGGGTAGAGCATATAGGACTCTTAATGTTTACAGGTCGGCCCTCTCTGTTTATCATGAGGGTTTTCTAGGGGTCCCTGTGGGCAAACATCCCTTGGTCTGCCGTTTACTGAGAGGCATTAGGTGTTCGCGACCTCTGCCCCCTCGATACTCGGAGACATGGGATGTCACTTTGTTACTCACGTTTTTGACGACATGACAGTCTAATGAGAATCTCTCCTTGAGGCAGATCTCGGACAAGTTATTGGCCCTCCTCTGCCTTATTTCATGTAAACGAGTAGGGGACGTCAGGGCTTTGGATTTTCAAATCAGATCCTTTGTCCCAGAAGGGGTTCGTTTCGATGTCTCTCGTCGTACTAAAACTGCTTTGACATCGGTGTTTTACCCGGCGTTTCCGACTCAACCTGCTTTATGTCCGGTAACTTGTTTACAAGTCTATGAGAACCGTACGGTTGCGCTGCGTTCCCCGGGTGTGTCGCCGCTATTTATTTCATACCGTTCTCATGCCGCGGTTGGTTCCACTACGCTGGCGCGTTGGTTAAAGTGGTTATTGGCTCTGGCGGGGGTGGACGTGAATCGTTTGGGGCACATTCTGTTCGCAGCGCTGCTGCGTTGTCGGCTATGGTGGCGGGTTGCCACTTGGAGGATCTGCTTAGGTCAGCTGATTGGTCTCGTGAGACCACTTTTCGGACTTTTTACTTTAAGCCTATAGTTCATTGGTCGTCCGCTCTTATGGATCAGCTTTGAACTTGCAATAGGAGCCTCTGAGACCTTGTATTAAAATTATAAAATTTAGCTAAGTATGACGGTAAGTTAGAATTTTAATAAAGGACTCAGAGGCGAGTATTGCCCACCCTGCCCTCCCAGGGCGGACTCTAGGGTTTTGCTTGCGTTCAACAGCACGCGATGGTCTCTCACTTCTTCTTTTGATTTCAGCTCAGTGAGATGTTGCGCATCGTCTGGTGGCAGTTCCTGTCTTCAAGGTCCGGATGGATCGTCTTCTTCCTGTTTCTCTATGCCTGTGGATCCGTTGTTAATGAGCAAAGAAAAGAAGGGAGAAAAGGCGGGAATCTGGATGTATTTATAGACTGGCAGAGCACTGGACTGTCTCACTGGGAAAGGGGGGTTAGACTACTCCATTGTTACCAATATGTTTTTGTTTAAATGTCTGTGTTATTTTTCAACATTTATTTTTTGCTGCTGTATTAAAAGCAAGAAAAGAGAATGCAATACTCGCCTCTGAGACCTTGTATTAAAATTTTAACTTACCATCATACTTAGCTAAATTTTATAATTTTATTGATGTCAAAAGTTAAAAGCTATTTTCAAGTTTGTGCTGGGTGGCGAGAATGTGCCGTTAGGGGTCTTGCCCGAGGACACTTACTGGAGAGGGGCTCTTGCTAGGATTTGAGCCTGTGTCTCCACGGTCAACGGGCAGTGATGTTACCTCTACTCCATCCAGTCGGCTGCAAAATAAGGTCCTAGTGCTTTCTGATTATCCCACAAGACACAGAGGCGATGGCATTGTCCATTTGACACGTATAAAATGAGCAATACCACTGCTATTACTCACCTCATTTCCCACGCTGGGAGCAAGTTCAGTATTTTGTACATAGTCATATTATATTTTAGCACACGTCGTTTCATCTGCCCGTGGTAATATTTACTGCCTCAAAGAAAGATGGAGCAAGAAATGTACAGGAGGAATCATTGAGTGAGCTTCTGTAAAGTAATGCATTTTCAGAGACTTCTTGAAGGACTGGAGAGACAGGGAGAGTTTGATGTTGCGGGGGAGGGAGTTCCATAGAAAGGGGGCAGCTTGTGAGAAGTCCTGAAGGTGAGAGTTGGGGGTGCCGGTGCGGGTATGAGGAGCTGATAGCATCAGATCATTGGCCGAGCTAAGTGGTCGGGATGGGATGTACCTGTTAGTAAGGGAGGAGATGTAGGCAGCGGCGCGGTTATGGAGATGTAGGCATTGGTGCGGTTATGGAGGGGATGTAGGCAGCGGCGCAGTTATGGAGATGTAGGCAGCGGCGCGGTTATGGAGATGTTGGCAGCGGCGTGATTATGGAGGAGATGTAGGCAGCGGCGTGGTTATGGAGATGTTGGCAGCGGCGTGATTATGGAGGAGATGTAGGCAGCGGCGCGGTTATGGAGATGTAGGCTGCGGCGCTGTTATGGAGGAGATGGAGGCAGCGGTGCGGTTATGGAGGCAGCGGCGCGGTTATGGGGGAGATGGAGGCAGCGGCACGGTTATGGAGGAGATGGAGGCAGCGGCACGGTTATGGAGGAGATGGAGGCAGCGGCGCGGTTATGGAGGAGATGGAGGCAGCGGCGCGGTTATGGAGGAGATGGAGGCAGCGGCGCGGTTATGGAGGAGATGAGGCAGCGGCGCGGTTATGGAGGAGATGGAGGCAGCGGTGCGGTTATGGAGGCAGCGGCGCGGTTATGGGGGAGATGGAGGCAGCGGCACGGTTATGGAGGAGATGGGCAGCGGCGCGGTTATGGAGGAGATGGAGGCAGCGGCGCGGTTATGGAGGAGATGGAGGCAGCGGCGCGGTTATGGAGGAGATGGAGGCAGCGGCGCGGTTATGGAGGAGATGGAGGCAGCGGCGCGGTTATGGAGGAGATGAGGCAGCGGCGCGGTTATGGAGGAGATGGAGGCAGCGGCGCGGTTATGGAGGAGATGGAGGCAGCGGTGCGGTTATGGAGGAGATGTAGGCAGCGGCGCGGTTATGGAGATGTAGGTAGGGGCGCGGTTACGGAGAGCTTTGTATGTGACCAGTATAATGAATTGGATTCTAAAGGAAAGAGGAGCCAGTGTAGAGACTGACAAAGGGGAGAGGTGCGGGATGTGAGAGATGCTGGAGGTGAGTTGCGGGTGGTGCGGGATGTGAGAGATGCTGGAGGTGAGTTGCGGGTGGTGCGGGATGTGAGAGATGCTGGAGGTGAGTTGCGGGTGGTGCGGGATGTGAGAGATGCTGGAGGTGAGTTGCGGGTGGTGCGGGATGTGAGAGATGCTGGAGGTGAGTTGCGGGTGGTGCGGGATGTGAGAGATGCTGGAGGTGAGTTGCAGGTGGTGCGGGATGTGAGAGATGCTGGAGGTGAGTTGCGGGTGGTGCGGATGTGAGAGATGCTGGAGGTGAGTTGCGGGTGGTGCGGGATGTGAGAGATGCTGGAGGTGAGTTGCGGGGGGTGCAGGATGTGAGAGATGCTGGAGGTGAGTTGCGGGTGGTGCAGGATGTGAGAGATGCTGGAGGTGAGTTGCGGTGGTGCAGGATGTGAGAGATGCTGGAGGTGAGTTGCGGTGGTGCAGGATGTGAGAGATGCTGGAGGTGAGTTGCGGGTGGTGCAGGATGTGAGAGATGCTGGAGGTGAGTTGCGGGTGGTGCGGGATGTGAGAGATGCTGGAGGTGAGTTGCGGGTGGTGCAGGATGTGAGAGATGCTGGAGGTGAGTTGCGGGTGGTGCGGGATGTGAGAGATGCTGGAGGTGAGTTGCGGGTGGTGCAGGATGTGAGAGATGCTGGAGGTGAGTTGCGGGTGGTGCGGGATGTGAGAGATGCTGGAGGTGAGTTGCGGGTGGTGCGGGATGTGAGAGATGCTGGAGGTGAGTTGCGGGTGGTGCGGGATGTGAGAGATGCTGGAGGTGAGTTGCGGGTGGTGCAGGATGTGAGAGATGCTGGAGGTGAGTTGCGGGTGGTGCGGGATGTGAGAGATGCTGGAGGTGAGTTGCGGGGGGTGCGGGATGTGAGAGATGCTGGAGGTGAGTTGCGGGTGGTGCGGGATGTGAGAGATGCTGGAGGTGAGTTGCGGGTGGTGCAGGATGTGAGAGATGCTGGAGGTGAGTTGCGGGTGGTGCGGGATGTGAGAGATGCTGGAGGTGAGTTGCGGGGGGTGCGGATGTGAGAGATGCTGGAGGTGAGTTGCGGGTGGTGCAGGATGTGAGAGATGCTGGAGGTGAGTTGCGGGTGGTGCGGGATGTGAGAGATGCTGGAGGTGAGTTGCGGGTGGTGCGGGATGTGAGAGATGCTGGAGGTGAGTTGCGGGGGGTGCAGGATGTGAGGTGTATGAGCCTGGCACAGGCATTCATTACAGACTGCAGAGGCAGAATCTCTTACAGCCAGAGAGAAGGAGGTTACAGTAGTCAAGGAGGGAGATAATAAGGGCTTGGATGAGCATTTTAGCAGAGTCCTGATTAAGACTGGGACAGACAGGACCCCGAGGCACCGGGCCTGAGAGGCAGATGTAATGGTGTGAAGGGAAATGGAGGTTTCAGAGGGAGGGAAGAGGAGACCTTTGGTAAAGCATTAGTCTCCGTATTCAGAGCCGTCTCGGCGGCCGCTCAGAGTGAAAGCCGGGCTGGTGCGGATCAAGCGCTGAGCTGGTTATAGACCGGGCGACTGACCGAGGGGCAGCACATGTAAGGTGTTTCCCGCTCCAGGGAATCTCACACAACCTGCCTGTCATCACGTGACGCCATTTTAGCCGCAGGTTACCTCAGAAAACTTTCCGTGGGCGTGTCTATGAATCCCCCACCCCCTCCCAGTGACGCCCTTTGATTCGCGGCTTATGACAGGCTCTTCGCAGTGAGCGTGCCGCACATCCCCGCCCCTTTCCTGATACATCACGTGAACCGCGGGTTACTAAAGAACACTCACAGAGGGCGTGTCTTTTCACACACGCCTACTGTACGTGACGTAGCTGTCTCGCCAGTTCTTACAGGCTCTTACAGGGGGTTTGCCGTGTATCCACACCCTCTCTCCGTGACGTCATGTGAGCCGCAGGTTGTTACAGGCTCGTGGGCGTGTCTTCGTGTCCCCGCCCCCCTCTATGGGGTAAAGTGACCGGTTGGAAGCGCGCCACGTGTTACACCAGCTGAGCGGCCCGTGTGTCCAGGTGACTCCATGGCGTCTCCCCGCGGCGGCACCACCAGAGCTTCCGCCCTGCTCCGGGCCCTGCTGGAGAGCGACACCCGCCCGGCGCTAACCCGGACAGCGCGGCCTAACCCGGGAGTGAGGTGAGTGAGGGGCGCGGCCTAACCCGGGAGTGAGGTGAGCGAGGGGCGCGGCCTAACCCGGGAGTGAGGTGAGTGAGGGGCGCGGCCTAACCCGGGAGTGAGGTGAGGGGCGCGGCCTAACCCGGGAGTGAGGTGAGGGGCGCGGCCTAACCCGGGAGTGAGGTGAGCGAGGGGCGCGGCCTAACCCGGGAGTGAGGTGAGCGAGGGGCGCGGCCTAACCCGGGAGTGAGGTGAGGGGCGCGGCCTAACCCGGGAGTGAGGTGAGGGGCGCGGCCTAACCCGGGAGTGAGGTGAGGGGCGCGGCCTAACCCGGGAGTGAGGTGAGCGAGGGGCGCGGCCTAACCCGGGAGTGAGGTGAGTGAGGGGCGCGGCCTAACCCGGGAGTGAGGTGAGGGGCTTAACCCGGAGAGTGCCGGAACCCCCCCCCCTGTAACTTAACCCTGAACCTGCCGGAACCCCCCCCCTGTAACTTAACCTGAACCTGCCGGAACCCCCCCCCTGTAACTTAACCCTGAACCTGCCGGAACCCCCCCCCCTGTAACTTAACCCTGAACCTGCCGGAACCCCCCCCCCTGTAACTTAACCCTGAACCTGCCGAACCCCCCCCCCCTGTAACTTAACCCTGAACCTGCCGGAACCCCCCCCCCTGTAACTTAACCCTGAGAGTGCTGGAACCCCCCCCCCCCTGTAACTTAACCTGAACCTGCCGGAACCCCCCCCCCCTGTAACTTAACCCTGAGAGTGCTGGAACCACCCCCCCCCCTGTAACTTAACCCTGAACCTGCCGGAACCCCCCCCCCTGTAACTTAACCCTGAACCTGCCGGAACCCCCCCCCCTGTAACTTAACCCTGAGAGTGCTGGAAACACCCCCCCCCTGTAACTTAACCCTGAACCTGCCGGAACCCCCCCCCCCCTGTAACTTAACCCTGAGAGTGCTGGACCCCCCCCCCCTGTAACTTAACCCTGAACCTGCCGGAACCCCCCCCCCTGTAACTTAACCCTGAACCTGCCGGCCCCCCCCCCTGTAACTTAACCCTGAACCTGCCGGAACCCCCCCCCCCCTGTAACTTAACCCTGAACCTGCCGGACCCCCCCCCTGTAACTTAACCTGAACCTGCCGGAACCCCCCCCTGTAACTTAACCCTGAACCTGCCGGAACCCCCCCCCCCTGTAACTTAACCCTGAGAGTGCTGGAACCACCCCCCCCCTGTAACTTAACCCTGAACCTGCCGGAACCCCCCCCTGTAACTTAACCCTGAACCTGCCGGAACCCCCCCCCCTGTAACTTAACCCTGAGAGTGCTGGAACCACCCCCCCCTGTAACTTAACCCTGAACCTGCCGGAACCCCCCCCCTGTAACTTAACCCTGAGAGTGCTGGAACCACCCCCCCCTGTAACTTAACCCTGAACCTGCCGGAACCCCCCCCCCTGTAACTTAACCTGAACCTGCCGGAACCCCCCCCCCTGTAACTTAACCCTGAACCTGCCGGAACCCCCCCCCCCTGTAACTTAACCCTGAGAGTGCTGGAACCACCCCCCCCCTGTAACTTAACCCTGAACCTGCCGGAACCCCCCCCCCCTGTAACTTAACCCTGAACCTGCCGGAACCCCCCCCCTGTAACTTAACCCTGAGAGTGCTGGACCACCCCCCCCCCTGTAACTTAACCCTGAACCTGCCGGAACCCCCCCCCCCCTGTAACTTAACCCTGAACCTGCCGGAACCCCCCCCCTGTAACTTAACCCTGAGAGTGCTGGAACCACCCCCCCCTGTAACTTAACCCTGAACCTGCCGGAACCCCCCCCCCTGTAACTTAACCCTGAACCTGCCGGAACCCCCCCCCCTGTAACTTAACCCTGAACCTGCCGGAACCCCCCCCCTGTAACTTAACCCTGAACCTGCCGGAACCCCCCCCTGTAACTTAACCCTGAACCTGCCGGAACCCCCCCCCCCCTGTAACTTAACCCTGAACCTGCCGGAACCCCCCCCCCTGTAACTTAACCCTGAACCTGCCGGAACCCCCCCCCCTGTAACTTAACCCTGAACCTGCCGGAACCCCCCCCCTGTAACTTAACCCTGAACCTGCCGGAACCCCCCCCCCTGTAACTTAACCCTGAACCTGCCGGAACCCCCCCCCCTGTAACTTAACCCTGAACCTGCCGGAACCCCCCCCCCCCTGTAACTTAACCCTGAGAGTGCTGGAACACCCCCCCCCCTGTAACTTAACCCTGAACCTGCCGGAACCCCCCCCCTGTAACTTAACCCTGAACCTGCCGGACCCCCCCCCTGTAACTTAACCCTGAACCTGCCGGAACCCCCCCCCCCTGTAACTTAACCCTGAACCTGCCGGAACCCCCCCCCCCTGTAACTTAACCCTGAGAGTGCTGGAACCACCACCCCCCCCTGTAACTTAACCCTGAACCTGCCGGAACCCCCCCCTGTAACTTAACCCTGAACCTGCCGGAACCCCCCCCCCCCTGTAACTAACCCTGAGAGTGCCGGAACCACCCCCCCCCCGTAACTTAACCCTGAGAGTGCTGGAACCACCCCCCCCTGTAACTTAACCCTGTACCTGCCGGAACCACCCCCCCCCCCCTGTAACTTAACCCTGGGAGTGCCGGAACCACCCCACCCCTGCAACTTAACCCTGAGAGTGCCGGAACCACCCCCCCCCACCCCGTGACTTAACCCTGAACCTGCCGGAGCCAACACCCCCCCCCTGTAACTTAACCCTGCACCTGCCGGAACCCCCGTAACTTAACCCAGTGCCTGCTGGAACCCCCCCCCCCCCCCGATAACTTAACCCTGCGGCTCCCGGAACCAACCCCCCCCATAACTTAACCCTGTGCCTGCTGGAACCCCTGATAACTTAACCTGCGCCTGCCGGAACCCCCCCCCCCCCCCATAACTTAACCCTGCGCTTGCCGGAACCAAACCCCACTCCATCTTAACCCTGTGTGTACCGGAGGTCCCCCTTCACTGCTGAGTCATTTCCCCTCTGCGTGATGAGCTCATTCTTAGTTTGTTGGGATCACGTTTAAATGTGACGTTTGTTTTATTGTGGGACCCAGACACCTTATATCTCCTTATCTATCATTCTATGTATACGTCATGTCCTGCCAGAACATTCCCTGTGCCATGCCCCGCCCCTGTGCCATGCCCCGCCCCTGTGCCATGCCCCGCCCCTGTGCCATGCCCCGCCCATGACTTGTCTTGCTGTTTCAGACATGGCGGCTGCTGTGGTGTTCTGACCTCTGACCTTATGAAGCTACCTCGTCCGTCACCCGTCCAGATCCAAGCGCAGCGCTCCTTCCTGAACCTGGCGGCTCCGCTGCTGGGGAGCAAACGCATCAACTACTCTGAATCCAAGACGCTGGGGTGAGTGTCCGACCCAAAAGAGCTTCTGCAGCTTCCAGGCGGCTCGGGGGACTTTCCACGGAAAATGTGTTTTATATCGGACTGATACGAGAGACCCGGCTCCACTGAGCTGACAATCTAATCTCCTGACCAGGCAGCGCATTCAGTATAGCTTCACGGCACACGGCCGATTCCTGTGGTGCTGAATGAACCTTTCTGGTGGCGCCCGGTGGTCCTTGGTAGTGATGGCTGTAGCGCCCTGCTGGCTGTAGCGCAGGAAGGCAGTAATCTTTCTCCTTTTCCAGGTACTCGGTGAAGCAGATGTTTGACATCGTTTCCAACGTGGAGAATTACAAGCTTTTTGTGCCCTGGTGTAAAGGTTCAAAAGTCCTGTCTCGCAACAAAGGAGTCACCAAGGCCGAGCTAGAGGTGGGATTCCCCCCCTTCATGGAGCGATACGTCTCGGACATCTCCGTCATACCCCAGCACCAGGTCCGGGTAAGGCCACGCTCCAGATCAGCCGTGCGTGTGTTGTCATGTTTGTGTGTCCGGGTTGTCATGTCTTTTGTTTCGCAGATAGTGTTAGTTTCAGCTCTGTGTGGGGCGGTTGACGGCGTTTTGGCTGTGGGGGGGGGGTTGACGGCGGCGGTTTGGCTGTGGGGGGGGTGACGGCGGCGGTTTGGCTGTGGGGGGGGTTGACGGCGGCGGTTTGGCTGTGGGGGGGGGTTGACGGTGCGGTTTGGCTGTGGGGGGGTTGACGGTGGCGGTTTGGCTGTGGGGGGGTTGACGGCGTTTTGGCTGCGGGGGGTTGACGGCGGTTTGGCTGCGGGGGGGTTGACGGCGGTTTGGCTGCGGGGGGTTGACGGCGGTTTGGCTGCGGGGGGTTGACGGCGGTTTGGCTGCGGGGGGGTTGACGGCGGTTTGGCTGCGGGGGGTTGACGGCGGTTTGGCTGCGGGGGGGTTGACGGCGGTTTGGCTGCGGGGGGTTGACGGCGGTTTGGCTGCGGGGGGGTTGTCGGCGGTTTGGCTGCGGGGGGGTTGTCGGCGGTTTGGCTGCGGGGGGGTTGTCGGCGGTTTGGCTGCGGGGGGGTTGACGGCGTTTGGCTGCGGGGGGGTTGACGGCGGTTTGGCTGCGGGGGGGTTGACGGCGGTTTGGCTGCGGGGGGTTGATGGCGGTTTGGCTGCGGGGGGGTTGACGGCGGTTTGGCTGCGGGGGGTTGACGGCGGTTTGGCTGCGGGGGGTTGACGGGGGGGTTGACGGCGGTTTGGCTGCGGGGGGTTGACGGCGGTTTGGCTGCGGGGGGGTTGACGGCGGTTTGGCTGCGGGGGGGTTGACGGCGGTTTGGCTGCGGGGGGGTTGACGGCGGCTTGGCTGCGGGGGGTTGACGGCGGCTTGGCTGCGGGGGGTTGACGGCGGCTTGGCTGCGGGGGGGTTGACGGCGGCTTGGCTGCGGGGGGGTTGACGGCGGCGTTTGGCTGCGGGGGGGTTGACGGCGGCGTTTGGCTGCGGGGGGTTGACGGCGGCGTTTGGCTGCGGGGGGGTTGACGGCGGCGTTTGGCTGCGGGGGGGTTGACGGCGGCGTTTGGCTGCGGGGGTTGACGGCGGCGTTTGGCTGCGGGGGGGTTGACGGCGGTTTGGCTGCGGGGGGTTGACGGCGGTTTGCTGCGGGGGGGTTGACGGCGGTTTGGCTGCGGGGGTTGACGGCGGTTTGGCTGCGGGGGGGTTGACGGCGGTTTGGCTGCGGGGGGGTTGACGGCGGTTTGGCTGCGGGGGGGTTGTCGGCGGTTTGGCTGCGGGGGGGTTGTCGGCGGTTGGCTGCGGGGGGTTGTCGGCGGTTTGGCTGCGGGGGGGTTGACGCGGTTTGGCTGCGGGGGTTGACGGCGGTTTGGCTGCGGGGGGTTGACGGCGGTTTGGCTGCGGGGGGGTTGACGGCGGTTTGGCTGCGGGGGGTTGATGGCGGTTTGGCTGCGAGGGGGGTTGACGGCGGTTTGGCTGCGGGGGGTTGACGGCGGTTTGGCTGCGGGGGGTTGACGGGGGGGTTGACGGCGGTTTGGCTGCGGGGGGGTTGACGGCGGTTTGGCTGCGGGGGGGTTGACGGCGGTTTGGCTGCGGGGGGTTGACGGCGGTTTGGCTGCGGGGGGGTTGACGGCGGTTTGGCTGCGGGGGGTTGACGGCGGCTTGGCTGCGGGGGGGTTGACGGCGGCTTGGCTGCGGGGGGTTGACGGCGGCTTGGCTGCGGGGGGGTTGACGGCGGCTTGGCTGCGGGGGGTTGACGGCGGCGTTTGGCTGCGGGGGGGTTGACGGCGGCGTTTGGCTGCGGGGGGGTGACGGCGGCGTTTGGCTGCGGGGGGTTGACGGCGGCGTTTGGCTGCGGGGGGGTTGACGGCGGCGTTTGGCTGCGGGGGGGTTGACGGCGGCGTTTGGCTGCGGGGGGGTTGACGGCGGCGTTTGGCTGCGGGGGGTTGACGGCGGCGTTTGGCTGCGGGGGGGTTGACGCGGCGTTTGGCTGCGGGGGGGTTGACGGCGGCGTTTGGCTGCGGGGGGGTTGACGGCGGCGTTTGGCTGCGGGGGGGTGACGGCGGCGTTTGGCTGCGGGGGGGTTGACGGCGGCGTTTGGCTGCGGGGGGGTTGACGGCGGCGTTTGGCTGCGGGGGGGTTGACGGCGGCGTTTGGCTGCGGGGGGGTTGACGGCGGCGTTTGGCTGCGGGGGGTTGACGGCGGCGTTTGGCTGCGGGGGGGTTGACGGCGGCGTTTGGCTGCGGGGGGTTGACGCGGCGGCGTTTGGCTGCGGGGGGGTTGACGGCGGCGTTTGGCTGCGGGGGGTTGACGGCGGCGTTTGGCTGCGGGGGGGGGATGACGGCGGTTTGGCTGCGTGGGGGGATGACGGCGGTTTGGCTGCGTGGGGGGGATGACGGCGGTTTGGCTGCGTGGGGGGGATGACGGCGGTTTGGCTGCGTGGGGGGAGTGGTTGACGGCGGCGTTTGGCTGCTTGGGGGGATGACGGCGGCGTTTGGCTGCGTGGGGGGGGAGTGGTTGACGGCGGCGTTTGGCTGCTCACATTACAATCCGGACGCTGAGGTTTAGCGCAGTGTTGCGGGACGGTGCTGCTGGATCAGCGCCTGCTCCGGCATATGGAGGTAAAGCGGTTAAACCTGCCAGCGCACATTGTCCTCCTTGGCGTCCCGGATTTAGCGGCACTTGCTGGGATTGCCTGCATACAGTTTGGTGTCGGAGTGGTGGTGGAAGGGGCCCGTGTGGACTTGCCAAAGCGATGAGGGCCCCAGCCTGGACTCGCTGATAGTTACTTTGCCGGGGTTGAGGGGTTAACACGCCGGGCTCTCCGTGTTTTACCGTTCGTGTGCCAAGTTGCTGCTGGGTGTGGATTGATTGCACGGACGCATTTAGCTTTCTGCTGACGCGGGTTAACGTGCTGCCAACTGACCGGTATGATCCGCTCGCCTGGAGCAAAGAGCACGTGGGGGGCGTTTCCTGGATCATTGCAGAGAGTGACGCGCGAGCACCTGCTACCCGAGAAGAACGCCATAATCTCTGGCATGACGTGCGGCTCTCCTGCAGCAACCAGGATTAACCCTAATCCTGTAAATCGCCCACGCATGGTAACGGCGGCGCCACATACCGCCTCGATGCTCGCCCGGCTCTATCCTAATAGAATAACGGTGCCGGCGCGTTTCATGTGGTCACATGGCGTTTGGTTAAACCAATCAGAAGTGAGAAATGGCTTTCGGAGTTAAAATGCATTTCCCTATGAGTTTCATTCCAGGCCGCGCATGCACCGCGTTGCGGCCGCTCTCTAACCTTCCTGCCGTTTGTCTCAGGCTGTTTGCAGTGACGGGAAGATGTTCAGTCACCTGGAGACAATGTGGAGGTTTAGCCCCGGAAAGTCCGGAAACTCTGACACCTGCACCTTGGATTTCTATGTAAGTATCACTTTATCCATCGCATCGCTCTGTAACCCTGCACGATCTTCTTTACCAAGAGGCGGCTACTCTCACCTGCTGCCACTCAATCTGCCGAACGGGTGACACACAAGGTGAGGGTTACTAGAGAATCTGAAATATTGGGGTGCGTGGGGGCTGGGTGGGAAGATGGTGCATGACATGTTTAGTGAGCTGAGAGGCTTCTGTCATGTAATGTGTTTTCAGAGACTTCTTGAAGGACTGGAGAGACAGAGTCTGATGTTGCGGGGGAGGGAATTCCATGGAAAGGGGGCAGCTCGGGAGAAGTCCTGAAGGTGGGAGTTGGTGCAGCTGACCAGGACAAAAAACAAAATTTGGTTTTGGGCTGTGAAAGGTGACCCCATTGGTTGCGGCCCTGGGAGCATCACTGCTGGGAATGTTCGGATATATCAATGTGCAGTAACTCCATGTGGCCAGTAGACGGCAGCATCTTCCTGCCAAATGGCTTATTACACCAAGAAATACACCGGGAATATTTACTCTAACAAAAATCATTTTCTAAAAAAACACCGGTTCCTGATGGTGAGTTTTTGGAAAATCGCTTGGTAGTGAAGTGGTTAAAGGGACACTCGCCTGCTCATCACCATGTCATGGGGCAGAGGACACACTCAATGTCACCAGTAGCAAAGCCAGTCTCCAGATCAGGCACTAGTGATGTCACACACAGAGCGGGCGACGTCGCCCTGTGAGATCAATCGCTGTAGCGAGCGTTCTGAGGCAGCAATGTATCAGATCTGTGCATGCGCGTGCAGCTCCGATCCATCACTCTGCACAGGCGCTGCAGAACTTGTGTACGTAAAGTGTGAGTCCTGTAGCGCTGCTCAATGTGCAGCTCCGACACTACACAAGTTGTATAGAAGCAAAACTGCGCAGAAAAGGTTCAGGAGCCGCTCAGGTGGGGGAGGGAGGGGTAAACCAAATTTTATCACAGGACTCGGAGGCGAGTATTTGCTTCTTTTTCCTTTTATTTTCCTCAGCAGCAAAAATATATTAACATATTTGAAGTGAAACAAACTTCCCCCACAACAGGGGTTAATCCAGGATCCCCAATGGTCCATATAGCTCCGCCCCTAGGGTAGCTCATCCTCTTTTTTTGCTGCTCCTCGGCAGTTAAGTACCTCTGCGCGCCTCTGCATTGCTTTTATGTTAAATTGTGAATAAATGTTGTTTTATTGTCTGTATTACAGCTTTTTGTTTTTTTTGTTAAACTCTTGGGCGAAACGCTGACTCTCCTGGTTTTAGCCGCGGAGGTCGGCGCTTCTGCTGCACCGGCAGTTGGGACTGCGTGGTCCCGTTTTTTTCATATCAGGTTTTTTCCCCTTTTTTATTTGGTTATTTCTGTTTTTGGCCAGCCTGGTCTCTTTACTTTGTGGGGGGTTTTTAAACTTTATCGTCCCGCTCCTGCGAGCGGTGCTGGGGTTTTCAGCAGGTGCGCGTGTGTGTTGTGTGTTTTTCTGTGAGGAGATGGTCTTCCCGCGTCAGGGCGAGCCGCCCCCTCACTCGCACTTAGACAGCGGCACTTGGAAATCACCTCACACACCACACAGGTCATGTCCCTCTCAAAGCTCCCGAGGACCCCCTCTCCTAACTCTCGCCGATGTTCTGTTTCGGAGGACAGTTCCCTCCCACCTTTTCCCAGGCTTGGAGGACTCCTCTAGTGGAGCCCCATCATCACCACCATAAAAAATCCAGTTCGAAGGAGAGATTTGCTGCTCTGGAAAGCTCCCTGCGGTCATCAATATCACCCACGCTTTCATCAGCTGTCAGTGACCTTCATGTCTCCCTCAAACAGTCTATGCTGGATGTGGTAACTATGCTCCACGCTGTACCCCAGCCCTGTACCCCAGCCCTGTACCCCAGCCAGCCGGCTGCTCTGCCACAGCTTCCCCTTCACATCTTACCTGTGCTCTCCTTGTGTCAGATACAGGACAGGAATAGGTCCCCGATATCTTCCTATGCCCCGTCTGTCTCCAGACCCTCTGGTTCCCAGACCTTTGCCCTAAGAGGTGCTTTTGGAGGGGCTGGCATCCCCGCACCGATGCCTGATCAGATTGGCGAGCTTAGTTCTCGCAAAAGGGCCCCTGACTGCGGGGCGCAAAAAGCGGCCGATAAGAGACCCAGAGTCTTGCCCCCGTGGTAATAGACCCGGAGTACGGGGAAGATGAGGGGGGTGACCGCTTTGATTTGTACGCTTCTGAGGTAGATGATGATTTAATGGGAGAGGAGGAGGAACCTCCTATACAAGTGGGCAACACTATGATTCACAGGGTAACCCTCTTTTTACCCTCAAGGACATTTCCCACCCAAATTCGTCAGCTTGGACACCTCTACCCCACATAGAGACATGTAGACTCTGTCATGTGTTGTGCCATAGATAGAATGTCCCAGACCCACTACTGAAGGGAAGACCTGCATCACCCCCGAGGTCGATGAGGCCTTCCAAAAGTTTATGGCCAACAATGGTTGGTCTGCTAAGGATTGATTTCGCTATGCGAACTTGTCAAGATAAAATTCTAGACACCACAGGACCACTAGTATGGATGTGGTGGACCGTGCTAGACTCTCACAAACCCCTATTGAACACGCCGAATTGTGAGGTTTATTACAGAGGTCCTTATGTTTTCTCGGAAATGCCAATGCAGCCCTGGCTTCCGAACGGAGGAAAACCATTCTCCTCAAAATGGACCCCACAGCTCTCCCACATGGCAACCACTGACCTGAGTATCGTAGCCCAAAGCCAACTATTTGGGGACCCTTTTGCCAAGAAACTTAACATCTATGTAGGTGCTTTTTCTTTTCTGGATAAGGCAGAATCTACTATTAAGAGAGTCCTCCCGGGTCGGGTCTCTCACAGGGCTGGAAGAGGCTGGGGTCGCTCTTCCGGCCGTACAGGTCCCACTCGTTCATCAGGCCCTTCCTACCAATATCCTGACACGACCCTGATACTGACACGTCCACCAGCACACAATTCTTCCCATCAAGAGCCAGACCATGGCGCGGAGGCCCGAGGCAGAGGGCCCACTTTCAGGAGACCTTCAGGTGAGAGAATTTCAAGTTCTTCCCTTTCATGGGCAGAAAATAGGGGGTCGTATCGGGCAATTTTATCAAAATTGGGTTAATCTTTCATCTGATGCTTGGATTTTATCCACTGTTCAAGGTTTTTTGAAAGATTTTGTCAAACTTCTGGCGCCACGCCCCAGCGCCACGCCCCAGCGCAGCTCCATTTCGCGCATGCTCAGGAGTCACTGGTTCAGGAGGAGATACGCACTCTTATCCGCAAGGGCGCCGTGGAACCGGCTCATCCTTCTTCGGAAGGTTTTATGAGCACCATGTTCCTGGTGTGTAAAAAGGGTTGAGGCAGGCGTCCAGTGATCAAGCTTCGCAAATTGAACAGGTCTGTGAGGTACAGACATTTCAAGATGGAAGACATTCACACTCTTCATCATGTCCTGCTTCAAGACGACTGGATTGTCAAATTGGATTTTAAAGACGCCTACCTATTGGTTCCCATTCATGCTTCTCACAGGGATTTTCTGCAATTTAGTTGGTCAGGCAGAGTTTGACATGTCTTCCCTTTTGGCCTTTCTTCTGCTCCATGGTGCTTCACAAAGTTACTGAAGCCAGTTGTCGCCGCGCTTCGTTCGAGAGGAGTACGTCTCATTATCTACTTGGATGATATTCTCCTGATGTCCCACTCATGAGAGGTTCTTCTGACTCACCTTCAATGGACTATTACTCTGATTCAAGACCTGGGTTTCCTCGTCAATGAACAGAAATCCCTTCTGATTCCAACACAACAAATTGAGTTTGTGCGGGTCCAAAAGATAACCCAAAATCTCATGCTCTTCCTGCCTGTTTCCAAGACCTCCAAAAGGCGGTTTCATCTCTTCTGTCATTTAGCTCCTACACTACGGATGTTGGCCAGGGTGATTTAGTCTTTTGGTGGCTGCAAGGTTGGCGATCGCTCCAGCTCTGCTTCATTGAGCCCTACAACGTCTCAAAGCTCGTTTCCTATGGGATGGTTTGGATTATCCAGATGCTATCCATCTATCGGAGGATGCTCAAAGACTTCCAGTGGTGGCATGCTCACATGTCGGCCTGGAATGGGAAACATCTGGTTCCTCCTCATCCGACCCTCGTTATTGATTCATAGTGATGGTTTGGAGACGGATTGGTCCAGCTCTGAACGCATTCTCCATATCAATACCTTGGAATTGTTGGGTTTGTTTGCTCTTAAATGTTTCACCAAGAATTCTTCTCATCGTTATATTCTTTTTTGTCTCGACAATTTCCCGGCAGTGCTTTATATCAACGCCATGGGGGGCCCCAGGTCGGAATCCCTGGCCCACATGGCAACATCCTTTTTGGGATTTCTGTCTCCACGCTGATATCTGGGTCCAGGCTCAATTCATCCCGGGTCTTTCCAACCAGATCACGGATTGGAATTCCAGACATCTGCTAGACTCTGGAGATTGGCGCATTCTGTCATCGGTTTTCTCGGATATCAATTCTCTGTGGGGACCCCTGAAGTGGGATTTATTTGCGTCCAGGCTGAATACTCCACTTCTGCTCTTCAGTTGGAAAATGGATCCTGAAGCGTTAGTTACGGATGCCTTTCTCCAGAACTGGTCTGGGACTCGCCATTTGCTCTTATCACAGGACGATTTCCCAGGTTCAGAAACAAGAGGCGACAATTGTTAGAACTCCTTTTTGGCCTGGTCAACCATGGTTTCCATCCCTGCTGGAGTTGGCGATCGACTGCCCTAGAATGCTCCCACATCATCAGGACCTCCTACAGGACGTTTAATGACTTTCATCCAAGACCATCTTCGTCTATTAGTTTGGCTGATTTCCAGTTCTCCTGACGAGTCCAAGACTTTTTGGTCTGATCTAGACAGGTGCGGTTGCGGGCATGGGCTACAGGAACACGTATCATCCACAGTCCCGCTTAATACAGATGGCTTCATTGGAGTATGGGATAACGCCTGGATTCCTCTCCGACTACTTTGATTAGCTTTGATTTGGCAAATATGAGCCTCCGAGTCCTGTGATTTAAAATTGTGGAATTTTCTCATTTCATGACAGAAAGTTCAAATTTTACTAAGGACTCGGAGGCGAGTATTTCCCGCCCATATTCTCCCTCCCTTTGTACTTGGATTTTGTGTCATTTAAAGGATGTGTCTTTGTTATTTATGCGCAAGCGATGCTTCATTATGGTTTGTTCTTTGTTTTACGTATTCTCAAACTTTTATTTATTTTTTTCCTGCCTACTGTGGTTCTTCTAGCGTTTTTAAATGTTTTATGCACATAGTTATGGCTTGGGGCTAATCACCTTTTCATGTCTTTGCTTTCTTTCAGCGTCATGATCCTTAGGTTGCATCTTCAGTTTTCCACGTTGGATTCCTTTTGTTTCCTCCGTCTACCTGTTGGATGTATTGGCTCGGTTCATCAATAAGAGGGGCTACCCTAGGGGCGGAGCTACATGGACCGGTGGGGATCCTGGGTTAACCCCTGTTGTGGGGGAAGTTTTTTGTTTGATTAACTTCAAATATGTTAATTTTTTGCTGCTGAGGATAATAAATGAAAAAGAGAAGCAAATACTCGCCTCCGAGTCCTGTGATTTAAAATTCGAACTTTCTGTCGTGAAATAGGAAAATTCCACAATTAAATGTAAAATAATTTCGATCCTGTCGGCAGAATCTTAATTAAGGGCAAAAGAGGAACTTTCTTTAAATGAATACAGTATCTCTTTAACGAGATAGTTAAAGTGCACACACGGGTTAAAGTGCACTCGCTCCGTGTGGCCGTTTGTCGATTAATGCTGTGTTTTGTTTGTTGTTTTCTTTCAGGTTTCATTTGAATTCAAGTCGCTCCTTCATTCTCATTTAGCGTCGCTTTTCTTCGATGAAGTGTCCAAACAAATGGTTTCTGCGTTTGAGAACCAAGCTGCTAGGACCTATGGACAGCGAATCATCCCGCTTAAGGCCGCACAGTGCCGAGCCACACGATGACCCCCCCCCCGAGGGCCGCACAGTGCCGAGCCACATGATGCCCCCCCCCCGAGGGCCGCACAGTGCCGAGCCACACAATGACCCCCCCCCGAGGGCCGCACAGTGCCGAGCCACATGATGACCCCCCCCCGAGGGCCGCACAGTGCCGAGCCACACAATGACCCCCCCCCCGAGGGCCGCACAGTGCCGAGCCACACGATGACCCCCCCCCCCCCCCGCGGCCGCACAGTGCCGAGCCACGTGATGACCCCCCCCCCCCCCAGGGCTGCACAGTGCCGAGCCACACGATGACCCCCCCCCCCCCCAGGGCCGCACAGTGCCGAGCCACACGATGACCCCCCCCCCCCCGAGGGCCGCACAGTGCCGAGCCACGTGATGACCCCCCCCCCCCCCCCCAAGGGCTGCACAGTGCCGAGCTGTAAGTTGACCACACTAAGCGGGTCTTTCAGTACCATCTGCACGTGGTATCCTGGAATGACGTGGCTGCTCCACACGATGTTTAAAGGGACCTCGCCTTAATTTTGTACATTTCTGAGCCTGTTATTTATACATAAAAAAGCTGGAATTATTTATTTCACGTCGATTTTTATAAAAATCTGAATTCTATTTTATTTATGAAAAGCTACAAAGTTGTTGTTTTTTTGGGTCTGAGAGGACGTCACGGAGCCTGGACACGTTTTTAAAAAGCCATTTAATGATCAATGTCTTTTAAAACCTGGTTATTAAAGGAATTCTCAATCTAAAGGTTTTTTTTTCTAACACTTTGCTGCGGAGGTTGCGCAGGACACATTGCCTATGCAGGATGGGGGGGGGGTGGATTGGACGGGGGCGCGTCTTTCCACTAGAGAGAAAGGAGTGAATACACAGATCTTGAAGAGGGTGGCCATAGGGGAATATGGTGAAGGCTTTAGTATTGCACCAGGCCGGTGACTGTATACACAACCAAATGACTAGACTAACGCCACGGTGATGTCTTCTGCTGTGGTGGGAGCCTGTGGCCGGGGAATATTCTAGAACCTTGGAAATAATGACGTGGATTTCCTTTAAGCGATGTGGTGGGTTCACGCCCTTCCAGTTTGCCAATGAGGTAAACAGAGCTAAAACTTTGGGGGCACATTCTGCAGCCCAAAAGCAAGTGAAATTTATTTGCAGCAAACAATTTTCATTTGCTTTTGGGCTGCAGATCAGCATATGGGAGCACTGGATGGTGCCTTTTTGAAGCATGAGATCTCTATCGGCGGTGAAGGGGTTAAGCGCTTTTATGGGAAGCCACCACCTCACCTGAATAGACGGCTTCCCCCAGTAGTTCCCTCGTCCTAAACATAGAATAACCTCCCTGACACCATCAAATCTTCCCCCAGTCTAAGATGCCTTAAGAGATTTTTTACGGTGAGAACAATAAAGCTGTGGAATTCTCTGCCTGTTGAGGTGGTTGGGTCAGAGTCTGTACAGACTTTTAAAAAACGACTGGATGACTTCCTGCAGACACAGAATATTAAGGGTTATAATATTTAATATGTGGGTAAAAGCTTCTTGATCCAAGGAGAAATCTGACGCCATCTGGGGGCAAGAAGGAATTTTTTCCCAGTATGTTGCATATTGGTGAGCATTTCAGACTGGGTTTTTTGCCTTCTTTTGGATCAACAGCAGTAGGTTATGTGGGAGAGGCTGAACCCGATGGACGCATGTCTTTTTTCAGCCTATATAACTATCTCTAACATACCTGGATACATAATGCACCTGTAAACATGTAACAGTGACTATATACAGAATGCACCTGTAAACATGTAACACAGTGACTATATACAGAATGCACCTGTAAACATGTAACACAGTGACTATATACAGAATGCGCCTGTAAACGTAACACCGTGACTATATACATAATGCACCTGTAAACATGTAACACAGTGACTATATACAGAATGCACCTGTAAACATGTAACACAGTGACTATATACAGAATGTACCTGTAAACATGTAACACAGTGACTATATACAGAATGCACCTGTAAACATGTAACACAGTGACTATATACAGAATGCACCTGTAAACATGTAACACAGTGACTATATACAGAATGCGCCTGTAAACATGTAACACCGTGACTATATACATAATGCACCTGTAAACATGTAACACAGTGACTATATACAGAATGCACCTGTAAACATGTAACATAGTGACTATATACAGAATGCGCCTGTAAACATGTAACACAGTGACTATATACAGAATGCGCCTGTAAACCTGTAACACAGTGACTATATACAGAATGCACCTGTAAACATGTAACACAGTGACTATATACAGAATGCGCCTGTAAACATGTAACACAGTGACTATATACAGAATGCGCCTGTAAACATGTAACACAGTGACTATATACAGAATGCGCCTGTAAACATGTAACACAGTGACTATATACAGAATGCGCCTGTAAACATGTAACACAGTGACTATATACAGAATGCACCTGTAAACATGTAACAGTGACTATATACAGAATGCACCTGTACACATGTAACATAGTGACTATATACATAATGCACCTGTAAACATGTAACACAGTGACTATATACAGAATGCACCTGTAAACATGTAACACAGTGACTATATACAGAATGCACCTGTAAACATGTAACACAGTGACTATATACAGAATGCACCTGTAAACATGTAACACAGTGACTATATACAGAATGCACCTGTAAACATGTAACACAGTGACTATATACAGAATGCACCTGTAAACATGTAACACAGTGACTATATACAGAATGCACCTGTAAACATGTAACATAGTGACTATATACAGAATGCGCCTGTAAACATGTAACAGTGACTATATACAGAATGCGCCTGTAAACATGTAACACAGTGACTATATACAGAATGCGCCTGTAAACATGTAACACAGTGACTATATACAGAATGCGCCTGTAAACATGTAACACAGTGACTATATACAGAATGCGCCTGTAAACATGTAACACAGTGACTATATACAGAATGCGCCTGTAAACATGTAACACAGTGACTATATACAGAATGCACCTGTAAACATGTAACAGTGACTATATACAGAATGCACCTGTACACATGTAACACAGTGACTATATACAGAATGCACCTGTAAACATGTAACACAGTGACTATATACAGAATGCACCTGTACACATGTAACACAGTGACTATATACAGAATGCACCTGTAAACATGTAACAGTGACTATATACAGAATGCACCTGTAAACATGTAACACAGTGACTATATACAGAATGCACCTGTAAACATGTAACAGTGACTATATACAGAATGCGCCTGTAAACATGTAACACAGTGACTATATACAGAATGCGGCCTGTAACATGTAACACAGTGACTATATACAGAATGCACCTGAAACATGTAACAGTGACTATATACAGAATGCACCTGTACACATGTAACACAGTGACTATATACAGAATGCACCTGTAAACATGTAACACAGTGACTATATACAGAATGCGCCTGTAAACATGTAACACAGTGACTATATACAGAATGCGCCTGTAAACATGTAACACAGTGACTATATACAGAATGCGCCTGGACACATGTAACACAGTGACTATATACAGAATGCGCCTGTAAACATGTAACATAGTGACTATATACAGAATGCGCCTGTAAACATGTAACAGTGACTATATACAGAATGCGCCTGTAAACATGTAACACAGTGACTATATACAGAATGCACCTGTACACATGTAACACAGTGACTATATACAGAATGCGCCTGTAAACATGTAACACAGTGACTATATACAGAATGCGCCTGTAAACATGTAACACAGTGACTATATACAGAATGCGCCTGTAAACATGTAACACAGTGACTATATACAGAATGCGCCTGTACACATGTAACACAGTGACTATATACAGAATGCGCCTGTAAACATGTAACACAGTGACTATATACAGAATGCGCCTGTAAACATGTAACACAGTGACTATATACAGAATGCGCCTGTAAACATGTAACACAGTGACTATATACAGAATGCACCTGTAAACATGTAACACAGTGACTATATACAGAATGCACCTGTAAACATGTAACACAGTGACTATATACAGAATGCACCTGTAAACATGTAACACAGTGACTATATTCAGAATGCGCCTGTAAACATGTAACATAGTGACTATATACAGAATGTACCTGTAAACATGTAACACAGTGACTATATACAGAATGCGCCTGTAAACATGTAACACAGTGACTATATACAGAATGCACCTGTAAACATGTAACACAGTGACTATATACAGAATGCACCTGTAAACATGTAACACAGTGACTATATACAGAATGCACCTGTAAACATGTAACACAGTGACTATATACAGAATGCGCCTGTAAACATGTAACACAGTGACTATATACAGAATGCACCTGTAAACATGTAACACAGTGACTATATACAGAATGCACCTGTAAACATGTAACACAGTGACTATATACAGAATGCGCCTGTAAACATGTAACACAGTGACTATATACAGAATGCACCTGTAAACATGTAACACAGTGACTATATACAGAATGCACCTGTACACATGTAACATAGTGACTATATACAGAATGCGCCTGTAAACATGTAACACAGTGACTATATACAGAATGCACCTGTACACATGTAACATAGTGACTATATTTCCTACATATTTATTTTCTGGGTTAATCTGTATATTTGTGGTTTTCTCAATCTCAATGTATCCTTCCTGATAAACCAGAGAAATCTCAATGTATCCTTCCTGGTAAACCAGAGAAATCTCAATGTGTCCTTCCTGATAAACCAGAGAAATCTCAATGTATCCTTCCTGATAAACCAGAGAAATCTCAATGTATCCTTCCTGATAAACCAGAGAAATCTCAATGTATCCTTCCTGATAAACCAGAGAAATCTCAATGTATCCTTCCTGGGGAACCAGAGAAATCTCAATGTATCCTTCCTGGAAAACCAGAGAAATCTCAATGTATCCTTCCTGGGGAACCAGAGAAATCTCAATGTATCCGTCCTGGTAAAACACTTTATAAATAAGTCATAGAGAGACGTCGTAAAATAAATCTATTAAAGGTCCCTTGAAGAAGTCCTGCTAGTTTCACCGCTTGGAACCAGAATTCCCCTGTTCTAGTAACACGTTCTCCATGATGTGCTTTGGATCTGGTTTGGACAGGCGTGTGCTGGCGCCCAGGGAACACGTGACCAGACTCTCTGCTTCCTGGGGTTAGGACATACCACAGCGCTCGCAGTTTATTTTGGGGCGCGGGACGCACACAGACATGCTGTATGTCGCATTCTGCATGGATTGCATTTGTCATACACACAATGGTTGTGTAGCAGCACTTCAAGCCTGAGCGGTTCTGTCATCTCTACCGGCATATGTGGACCTGGGGGAGCCAGACCCATGATATGTGGGAAGAACACTGTTTGATGCATTAACCCCTTAAAGACCTAGGGTCTTTAAAGTCAACGCATTTATGACAGAACAGTTACGTCATTGGTCCTTTAAGGGGTTAACGCTAAGATTGCTCTGGGCTTTATTCACAGAGGCTTGAATTGCAGATAACTGGTGCAACATGCCGGTGTCTTCCCCAGTGATCAATGAATTGCACCAATCAGCCACTGTGCTGCATCTCCAAAATGCTGCGTCCCGGTTACGCCGCGGCCCGGTCACGCCGCGCTCCGGCAATGAGGTCATCCTGCTCAACTTGATGCTTTGTTTTGCAAATCTGAACTTGAACCACAAACTTGATTTGTAACGTGTAGAAGTGCTGTGTGTATTGCCGGCAAAACCTGAGACGCGCCGGAGAAGCCGTGGGCGCCTCGGAGACGTGATGATTCCAGACGTCCCGGTTAGGCTTATCTTGTTTTTTAATAAGAAAGTCTGTAACTGATGAATGTTTTTTTCCCGGTAGAAACCGCTGTATTTCTCAAATAATTTGAAGAAAAAACACCCCGAAACTTATTTCTACACGTTTCGGAGGAGGTCATCACGCCGCTGTCACCTCACGAGCCGCAGGTCTTGGTGGTGACACTGTCCTTTGCTAAACACCCACTTAGTGCCCACATAACACTATTTCCATTATCTCCTGCACAGGGTTATTAGTCTTAATATACTTTATTTAAATAGCGCCAGCATATTCCACAGCGTTGAACAATGGGCACGATATAGACAGGGTTACAATACAGGGTTGGTGTCGGATGTCTTTTTCAACATGTTACTAATACTGAGGGACGGCTGACATCTCCCGCGTCCTCGGTGATGTAGGCCTATTTCCTGGCTGTGTCCTACTGATCAGACCGGTGGATATTCCATGCGTAATGGTGTATTGATGGTGCTCACGCACTCCTCACATACACCTCCTCTGCATCTTCCTCCAGATGCCTCGAAGGTATAAGGCAGAGTAGTACAGCAGACCCATTCAGATTGTTTGGGTGCTTTGATTTCCCAGACCCAGAGAGATCCCTCTAATTTTCCCACAAGACACGGAGGCGAGTATTATGCTATTCTTTTCTTAAGCCAATAGCAGCAAAGAATAACCACAAAATGCAAATAAAGTATTTTGGAAGAAAAAAAACTCTCTTTACTATTGGACTACTCTATTTAGATGTTAATGTCGTCTGCTCCATGCTGACCAATCAGCTGGCAGTCCGGTGTATAAATCCTTAGGTAACTGGTAACGACTCCTATTTTCTTTGCTGCTCAGTCACTGATGAAAAGATTGGCAGCAAACTGCTACTTTTTTTTTTTTTTTATATTTAAAGTTTTTTATTTTGAAACAGTCATCAAAACAATCATAAAGAAAATGGCCTCGCAGGGCCAAAGCTAGTCATCTGTAAATAGAATGGCCGCACAGGGCCATACTTTGTCAGCTTAGAATAGTATATAGAGACTTCAAAGTTAGGAATAGAGAAAATAAGAGAAATATCACAAAGATCATCTTAAGACTGCTCGAAAATGGAAGAAAAGGTTAAACAGCGATTACTTAGCAATAGTTAGAAATGGAAAATCAGCAAAATGTCCAAAAACGGGAGAGGGGTATAACAAAAGACATCAAAAATACTTCAGATAATAAAACCAGAAAGTCTCATATATGTCCCCAGCCGGGGAATGTCATCGGAAAAAAAGAAATAAAATAAAGTCTGAAGCGTCTCTGAATTAAGTGGGGGGGGGGGGGGGAGAACAACAGTGAGAGAACATCAATTTGGTGTCAAATAAGTAAATGGGGAAAAAATGCGGACCTGTTGTCAGCCAGTGTCTCGAACTGCCGGAGCAGTGGGGCAGACAGGGTGATGCAGAGCAGGCGAGGTCTCGAAACACAGCAAGGCATAAGGGAAGATCTGCAAAGGTGTTGCAGGAAAAATCAAACGTGAATGGGGACAAAAATTTCAGTGTCCGTCAATAATAAACAAAGTGTCTCATATAACAAGGTAAAATAAAATAAAATGGGGGGCACAGCAGAAGAAATGGCAGAAAGCGGCATGGGGGGTCATCAGATGAAAATCGCCCAGATCTGCAACGGAAAACCGGCCAAATAAGTGACTAAACAGAGCGCCTCAGCCCGTATCCAGCGAAAAGGCCGCGTGATCAGTCGTGTCCTGCCGTGTCTTCTCCCATACTGCGCAGCCGGCCGAAATCCTCCAGGTTAACTCCTCCACCGCAGAGGCCCCAGGTAAGCGCCGCCGCCCACCGGTCAACTGCCTCCTAGGGTACCGTCGCGGTCTCAGCTTATGTGGGGTGACAAGGAACCGCACAGGGTCTTCTGCTACCTCCTCAATCTCTGCCGGTAGCTGCTCGGCACCCCCTTCACTCTCAGGCGTCTCCGCTTCTGATCCACCTCCCGCGTCCTCTTGATCCGGCGCCTCCGCTCGTCCGCCCAACACCTCCATAAGTCGGCGCCATGTGCCACGTGTAAGCGGCTTGTCATCGTCCTCACCTTCCGCCGCATCCAGACAGGCCTCAAGGTCATCCAAAACAGACTCCAGAGTCCTGACGGGGTAAGGGCAAACCAACCGTCTCCGCCAGTCAGATCCCTCAGTCGCTCCAGGGACAGCTACAACAGCCGGGTAATGGGGGCCCTCCATCTCCCAAACTCGCAGCAGCCGTACTCCTAGATGCGATATCGCAGGAAAAATAGGTCTGGAGACTTGTCCTAGGCCCCAAGATGGCCGACAGGAGAGTGTGTGCCGCAGGAAACGAAGGCTCCAGGAGTCGTGTCTCTGGTCCGAGGGGGGGGGACAATCGGACCCCGGAAAGCTCAGTTCCTGTGGCTAGCCCCGCAGGCACCCCAATGTTGGAATCGTCGTCAAATTAGTCAGCTGTGGGTCCCTAAGGGTAGCAGACGTGTGGAGCTCCACCAAAACACGTCCGCTCCCGATGGTAGCCAGCCACGCCCCCAAACTGCTACTTTTAAGCAAAGGATCAACCTTCCCTAATTCTTCACAGAGATTGGACAATAAATCTTTTGTCCAATCTAGGATTCCTGATCAACTACAAAAAAAAAAATATCTCTCCTCACACCTACACAATCCCTAGAGTTCCTGGGCTTCAGAGTCAATTCTTCAGAAATGTCTCTTTCTCTGCCATCAACCAAGATTCGGCTGATTTGCAAAGAAATCAGATGTCTCCTTGAGAGTTCCCATTGAGGTGGTTAGCTCGCCTCGTGGGTCTCCTCTCTGCCTCAATACGTCTGAAGGCACGATACCTGCGGAGAGGATGGCTTAACCCGATCACATCTCTCTAGAGAACGAGTCGAGGTTAGAAATGAAGTGGTGGTTAGATCACATAGAGACATGGAATGGCACAGCCATTATCCACCCCACAATAGACCTAATAGATTCAGACGCCTGCAGATCTGGTTGTGGCGCGCGCTGTGGATCTCTGTCCACAGGCGACAGATGGGCTTCTATAGAAACAACCTAAACATAAATTGTGTAGAACTCCTAGCTGGACTGTTTGTTGTTCAAAGTCTTATCAAACATTTCCAAGTAAGCGCAATTCTTCAGAAAATGGCCAGTTTTGCTGCTGTTATATAAATCAGCTACGGGGCCCAGATCCAAACAACTTGCAGAGATCAGCAAAAACCCCAAAAGGATTTGGCTATCTCGCAATATTTCTGCACAAACCCAATGCATCCCAGGTCTCTCCAATGTTATGGCAGACTGGAATTCCAGATAGCTCAGCGATTGGACACCAAGGTGTTCTCCACTTTCTCATCTCTTTGGGCCCTTTCTCTATAGACCTATTCGCTACTTGTAGCATCACACAATTACCACAATTTTACAGTTGGAAGCCAGGCTCATTCAGTCATCCTCATCCCATGTACAGGACCCAGAGGGAACCTTGCAGAATCTCCCACAATCTCGTTTGCTCCGGCTAATAGCTTGGAAGATATCAGGTGCCATTGGCCTTCAGGTAATATTTCAGAAGCAACTGCTTCCCTATTGTCCAGTTCTTGGGTTCCATCTACCAGGAAGAGATACCATAGAGCCCAGAGCCCATGAGTTGCTTGGTGTGTGGAACAACATATTGATCCCATATCAGCTCCTTTGAGTCAATTCCGGAGTTTTCTGTCCCAGCTATTTGACGATGGGAAAGCGTATCGCCCGATTAATAATGTTAGATCAGCGATTTCCGCTTCCCATCAAGGTTATAATGGAATTCCTGCAGGAAAACACCCCATTATATGTAGATTAAGTGACCCCCTCGTTGACGTTATTCCTTTACTTGGGACGTTTTTCCCAGTAATAACACACTATCCATTAACCTCCCTGGTGGTCTAATTTTTTCAAAATTTTGTGTCTAAAAGCGTCTCAATTTTTTTTAAAGGAAACGTGTTTTTGTACATAGTTAGCCTGTCATAATTAGGAATCACGCACTGAAATCCGTGAAATCAAGAGTTCTTACTGGTAAAATCCTTTATAAATAAATTAATCAATTTAAAAAAAATAGTAAATACACGGAGTCCGATAAAGTTTGAAACATGACATAATAATTTATTATCCCAAAAATAATTATCCAAAATAATGCAAATAAATGATATTCAATAAAATACAACAAAAAACACTGAAATCTGTCTGAGAACAAGGGTGAGACGAGGTATGGTCTATTTCTTATCCTGTACTGCCACCTAGTGGCCGTTCATAAACTTTGCCATTTGTATTCAGTGAGTATAATGAATGAAGTTTGCTGCGTCCAGCCCCCCTGCATCATGTGACTCGCAGGGAGCCATCCAGGAAGCAGCTCACCGTGATCACACTGCGGGGGCAGCAAGGGAGCCAGGAGGAGGTGAGTATGTATCCAGCCCGAGTGTGGCTCGGGGTTACCGTTCGTGGTAGTTAAATTTAACCCCGAGTCACACTCAGGAATACCGCCAGGGAGGTTAAACAAGGTGCCGTGTTACTTCCATCTCCTGTGAAAGAGCTTCTGATGTCAGAGCATTACATTTGTCTGTTAGAAGTTTTTCTCCTACAAGGGTAAAATTTGTAATTTCCAACAGGACAAAAATCTCTTTGTCAGACGTTTTCTATCCAGCATTTCCAGAACGTTCTAATCTATGTCTACTTTAAACACACGTCTATATCATGCTTTCTCTCACGCTTCTGCTCTTTACTTCTACTTTTCTCCTTAAATGGAACTCCTGCCCCTCTACCACCGACCCCTACACTATCTGCATCTCTCCCTCCCTCCTCTCGTCCCACATGATGGCCTCACATGAGCTCCTCTGTTTCCTCAGAACATGGTCTCCCTCTAACTCTCGCGCTGCCAATCACTCCCACAAATCCCATTCCCACCTTCTCTTTCTCACCCTCCTGCTGTTACTCTCTTCAGGTGACATATCCCCTAACCCTGGCCCCACAGCACATCCAATACTTCCCTCTCATCCTATCTCCATCGCACATAAATCACCTCCCTGCAAGCCCAGCAACCTCATTCCCATAATCCCTCAGCGCCTGTCCTCTTTCTCCTGCGCCCTCTGGAACGCTCGCTCTGTGTGCAACAAACTCACAGCCGTCCATGACCTCTTCCTTTCAAACTCCTTCAACCTCCTAGCTTTAACTGAAACCTGGCTAACTCCCTCTGACACGGCCTCCGCTGCTGCTCTCTCACATGGCCGTCTACACTTGAGCCATACCCCCAGACCGGGTGAGAGAAATGGTGGCGGGGTCGGAATCCTGTTCTCTCCCACCTGCACCTACCAGCATCTCCCTCCACCCCCATCCCTCTCCTTCTCCTCCTTCTCGGCACACTGCATCCGCCTGTTCTCTCCTCTGGCTCTCAGGGTGGCAGTCATCTACCGCCCACCGGGACCAACCTCCCAGTTCTTTGACCACTTTGCTACCTGGCTTTCTCACTTCCTGTCTTCTAATCTTCCATGCCTAATTCTCGGGGACTTCAACATTCCCATTGATGATCCTTCCGCCCCTGCTGCCTCCAAACGTCTTTCACTCACGTCCTCCCTTGGACTCACACAATCCTCCCTCCTCCCTACCCCCGCGATGGTCACGCTATTGACCTTGTCTTTTCCAACCTCTGCTCCATTTCTGAGTTCAAATGTCACCCTTTCCCCATCTCTGACCACCACCTTCTCTCTTTCAACCTATCTGGACTTCCTAAACACCCTGCTCCCCCACCCCGCACACACACTCGCAGAAATCTACATGCTGTGGACCCCCATCAATTCTCCAACCTACTTCACCACCTCCCTCATACCTCATCCTTCACCTGCCCTGCTGCTGCCACTAATCACTACAACACTACTCTTATCTCTGCTCTAGACACTCTTGCTCCTCTTCGACTCTGTAAGGCCCCACGCCGCCAGCTTCAGCCCTGGCACACCCTCCAGACACGCTACCTGCAAAGATGCTCCCGCACCGCAGAGCGTGCCTGGAGGAAATCCCGCTCTGAAGCTGATTTTGTTCACTTCAAGTTTATTCTCCGGTCATACACCTCTGCCCTCCACTTGGCCAACAATCCTTCTCATCTCTTATATCTACGCTGTCCTCCAACCCTAAACGGCTCTGGTCCACCTTCAACACCCTCCTCTACCCACCTGCACCTCCCCCCACAGCTGCCTTCAGCGCTCAAGACCTGGCAGACTACTTCCTCAGTAAACCTCTAACTATCAGAAGCAACATCCCAACACAAGATAGTTATCTGCCACCTCCACTCCCACAGGTCCCCTCTGCCACCCTCTGCCGCTTCCTCCCAGCCACTGAGGAGGAAGTCAATTCCTTATTGTCCTCCTCACATCTCACCACGTGCCCGCTCGACCCCATTCCCTCACATCTAATTCCTCCCCTCTCCTCCTCCCTCACCCCTGCTCTCACACACATCTTCAACCTATCTCTCTCCACTGGCTCCTTTCCATCCGCCTTCAAACATGCGCTAGTTACCCCTTTACTAAAGAAACCATCCCTAGACACCAACTCTCCATCCAACTACCGCCCTGTATCCCTGCTTCCCTTCACATCAAAGCTCTTAGAAAAACTAGTCTTCAACCGCCTCTCCTCTTCCTGTCCTCCAATTCCCTACTTGACCCCCTGCAATCTGGCTTCCGTCCCCTACACTCAACTGAAACTGCCCTCACCAAAGTCACCAACGACCTCCTAACTGCTAAAAAACACGGCCACTATTCTATTCTCATCCTGCTTGACCTCTTGGCTGCTTTTGACACTGTTGACCATCCCCTCCTTCTACAGACCCTCAACTCTCTGGGTCTCGGTGACACTGCACTTGCTTGGGTTGACTCCTATTTATCCAACAGGTCCTTCTGTGTGTCCTTTGCTGGTAACTCCTCCTCCTCATTGCCTCTATCTGTTGGTGTACCTCAAGGCTCTGTCCTTGGTCCTCTGCTCTTTTCCATCTACACCTCCTCCCTGGGCAAAATCATCAACAGCTTTGGCTTTAATTACCACCTCTACGCTGATGACACTCAGATCTACCTCTCTACCCCTGATCTCTCTCCCCCTGTCCTTTCAAAAGTCAGTGACTGTTTATCTGGCATCTCCTCCTGGATGGCCTCCCACCACCTAAAGATCAACATGTCAAAGACTGAACTCCTACTTATTCCTCCCTCCAATGCCTCCCCACCTCCTGACTTCTCTATCACGGTGGAGGGTATCACCATCTCCCCATCAAACCAAGTTCGCTGTCTTGGAGTTACACTTGACTCTGCTCTTTCCTTCATCCCCCACATCAAGTCTCTTTCCTCCTCCTGCCGATACCAACTGCGTAATATTTCCAGAATTCGGCCATTTCTTACCGCTGTCACCACTAAACAACTCATACACGCCCTGGTAATCTCCCGACTCGACTATTGCAATAATCTCTTATCTGGCCTCCCTCTGTCCCGCCTCTCCCCCCTACAATCCATCCTGAACGCCTCCGCCAGGCTCATCCACCTCACCCGCTGCTCTGTCTCTGCCGCTCCCCTCTGCGAGTCCCTTCACTGGCTCCCCATCCACTGCAGAATTAAGTTCAAAATCCTTATCCTTACCTACAAAACCCTCACTAACTCAGCGCCCCACTACCTGTCCTCACTAATCACCAAATACACCCCAGCCCGCTCCCTAAGGTCAAACAGTGACCTGCGCCTAGCTTCTCCCCGCATCACCTCTTCCCATGATAGACTGCAGGATTTCTCACGCGCAGCCCCCACTCTCTGGAACGCTCTCCCTCGTACTGTCAGACTTTCCCCTAACTTCTCTTCCTTCAAACGCTCCCTTAAAACGTTCCTATTTAGGGAAGCCGACCCCCCAACTCACTGACGCAACCATCAATCACTCTCACCTTACAGTCCTCTCCTCCTGTTTCCAACCCCAACCCTCCAGATTGTGAGTTCCTACGGGAATAGGGCCCTCATCTCCTCCTGTACTGTTTGTCAAATGTTGTTCAATGTATTGTAACCCTGTCTATACTGTGCTTATTGTACAGCGCTGCGGAATATGCTGGCGCTTTATAAATAAAGAATAATAATAATAATAATAATTAATATACATATTATATATACACACACATATACTATATATATACACACACACATATACTATATACACACACACATATACTATATATACACACACACACATATACTATATATATATACACACACATATACTATATATATACACACACACATATACTATATATATACACACACATATACTATATATATACATACACATATACTATATACACACACACACATATACTATATATATATATGCACACACATATACTATATATACACACAAACATATACTATATATATATACACACATATACTATATATATATACACACACATATACTATATATATACACACATATACTATATATATATACACACACACATATTCTATATATATATACACACACATATACTATATATATATAACACACACATATACTATATATACACACATATACTATATATATATACACACACACATATACTATATATATATATGCACACACATATACTATATATACACACAAACATATAATATATATACACACCACACATATATACTATATATAATATATACACACATATACTATATATATATACACACACATATACTATATTATACACACATATACTATATATTATACACACACACATATTCTATATATATATACACACACATATACTATATACACACACACAATACTATATATACACACACATATACTATATATACACACACATATACTATATATACACACACATATACTATATATACACACACATATACTATATATACACACACATATACTATATATACACACACACATATACTATATACACACACACATATACTATATATACTTTTGATACTGTTCCGCATAGAAGGCTTATCAATAAATTGCAATCTTTGAGCTTGGATTCCAAAATTGTTGAATGGATTAGGCAGTGGCTGAGTGACAGACAACAGAGGGTTGTGCTAAATGGAGTTTATTCGGCACAAGGTCTTGTTACCAGTGGGGTACCTCAGGGGTCAGTACTTGGACCCATTCTCTTTAATATTTTTATTAGTGATATTGCAGAAGGTATTAATGGAAAAGTATGTCTTTTTGCTGATGACACAAAGATTTGCAACAGGGTTGACGTTCCTGGAGGGATCAGCCGAATGACAAATGATTTAGGTAAACTAAAAAAATGGTGGGAGCTGTGGCAATTGAGTTTTAATGTGGATAAGTGCAAGATAATGCACCTGGGACGTAAAAACCCAAGGGCTGAATATAGAATATTTGATACATCTGAGGGTTGGGATTTAGGGGTTATTATTGCAGAAGATCTAAGGGTAAGTAGTCAATGTAATAGAGAAGCAGGAAATGCTGGCAGAATGCTTGGAAATGCTGGCAGAATGCTTGGAAATGCTGGCAGAATGCTTGGTTGTGTAGGGAGAGCCTGTATTAGCAGTAGGAAAAGGGAAGTGCTCATGCCACTGTACAGAGCACTGGTGAGACCTCACTTGGAGTACTGTGTGCAGTACTGGAGACCGTATCTCCAGAAGGATATAGACATCTTAGAGAGAGTTCAGAGAAGGGCTACTAAAATGGTGTACGGCTTGAAGGAGAAAAGTTACCAGGAAAGGCTTAATGATCTTAACATGTACAGCTTGGAAAAAAGACGAGACAGAGGAGATATGATAGAAACATTTAAATTCGTAAAGGGAATCCACAAGGTAGAGGAAGGGAGTATATTTAAAAGGAAACAAAGTAGCAAAACAAGAGGACATAGTCTTAGATTAGAGGGGCAAAGGTTTAAAAGTAACATCAGGAAGCATTATTTTACTGAGAGGGTGGTGGATACATGGAACAGTCTTCCAGTAGAAGTGGTAGAGGCCAAAACAGTAATTGAATTTAAGCAAGCATGGGATAGGCATAAGGCTATCCTAAACAAAAGATAAATCCAGGTAAAGTATCCGTGTAATTGGGCGACTAGATGGGCCGAAAGGTTCTTATCTGCCGACATTTTCTATGTTTCTATATATACACACACATACAGTTGTGTTCAAAATTATTCAACCCCCAATGCTGTAAAGGGTTTTAGGGAATTTAGTGACATTTGTAATTGTATTCAGAATGAAATCCTACAAGGACTTTTTAAAGAACCATATGCAACTAAAATGACATCAATTGGTTTTGTAATACAGTAGTAAATGTTTCTTTTGTGAATTCTTCATTGACACAATTATTCAACCCCTTAAAGACTACCACTCTGAAGAACAGAGGTTCATTCAAGTGTTTTCAATCAGGTATTGAAAACACCTGTGGATGTCACGGAGCAGCAATAAAGCATAATAAGCACCAATTAGGCAGCTTTAAAATGACTGTGATACTCAGCTCCTTCTAGACATTTACTGGTGTGGTTACAAACATGGTGAAGTCAAGAGAATGGTCCAGGAAGACAAGAGAAGAGGTGATTACTCTTCACAGGAAGGGCAATGGCTATAAGAAGATTGCAAAGATGTTAAACATACCAAGAGAGACCATAGGAAGCATCATTTGCAAATTCAAGGCAAAGGGCACTGTTGAAACGCTACCTGGTCGTGGCAGAAAGAAGATGCTGACTTTGACTGCTGTGCGCTACCTGAAGCGTAGAGTGGAGAAAAGTCCCTGTGTGACTGCTGAGGAACTGAGAAAAGATTTGTCAGATGTGGGTACTGAAGTTTCAGCTCAGACAATACGGTGCACACTGCGTAATGAAGGCCTCCGTGCCAGAACTCCCAGGCGCACCCCCTTGCTGTCTCCAAAGAATAAGAAGAGTCGACTGCAGTATGCCAAAAGTCATGTGGACAAACCACAGAAGTTTTGGGATAGTGTTCTGTGGACTGATGAAACAAAATTAGAACTGTTTGGGCCCATGGATCAACGTTATGTTTGGAGGAGGAAGAACAAGGCCTATGAAGAAAAGAACACCTTGCCTACTGTGAAGCATGGCGGGGGGTCAATCATGCTTTGGGGCTGTTTTGCTTCTGCAGGTACAGGGAAGCTTCAGCGTGTGCAAGGTACCATGAATTCTCTTCAGTACCAGGAGATATTGGATGACAATGTGATGTAGTCCGTCACAAACCTGAGGCTTGGGAGACGTTGGACCTTTCAACAGGACAATGATCCCAAGCATACCTCCAAGTCCACTAGAGCATGGTTGCAGATTAAAGTCTGGAACATTTTGGAGTGGCCATCGCAGTCACCTGACTTAAATCCGATTGAGAACCTCTGGTGGGACTTAAAGAAAGCAGTTGCAGTGCGCAAGCCTAAGAATGTGACTGAACTGGAGGCTTTTTGCCCATGACGAATGGGCGAAGATACCCGTAGATGGCTGCAAGACACTTGTGTCAAGCTATGCTTCACGTTTAAAAGCTGTTATAACTGTAAAAGGATGTTGTACTAAGTACTAAGATTGAATGTCACTTGGGGGTTGAATAAAACTGATAATGATGTGAGCACAGAAAAGACATTTGTGCTTATTTCATTATAAATGTTATGTTATATTTGTCTGACCTACACGTGCCTCTTTGATTTAATTGTAAGCAAGATGACTGAATGATCAAAATCAATGTCAAACTGGCCAAAACACTCAATTTCAGTGGGGGTTGAATCATTTTGAACACAACTGTATGTGTGTGTGTATATATAGTATATGTGTGTGTATATATAGTATATGTGTGTGTGTCAGGGTCGGGGGAGCGGGAAGCAGGAACCAGGTGTAGAAGCTATAACGCAGTACAGAGTAGGGAATATCCAGAAGAAGAGTCGAGACTTTCCAGGTTTGGTACACAACAAGGATATATTAGCATTCGTTTAGCAGGTATACAACTCCTAAGAGAAGCGACGCTGTGGCAATGATAGTGTGCAAGGACTGGGTATATATAGGCAGTTGGGGTGGTCACGCCCCTCTGAGCGGTGATGATTCGTCTCCCTATTGGGTCCCATCTGGGAGGTAGGCTCACCCTGGGGGCGAGCCCAGTCCCTGTCATCAAGGGCTCAGCCACGCCCCCAACCTGTAAAAGGGAGCCTCCAGATCCAGACGCTGGTTTGGGCCACGCCCCCTCAAACCGCGCGGTGAGGAGTCAGGCACCGTGGTGTTCTGGGGCTCCAAATCGGCGCCATGACAGGCCCCACCGACCGCTCGGATCAGGCGTGGTCCGCCCAACGCCGGAGGAGGCAACCCCCGTGATCGGGGCAGCGCCACTGCGACCACCGCAGGTGAGGGTCCAGGCCGCGAGGCGGCACCAGGTGGGTCCCGGGGTCGCCGAGATCCCGCTTGGGCATGACAGAACCCCCCCCCGAAGGAGCGCCCCCCGGGAGCGACCAGGGCCCGGTCTGCGCGGGTGCAAGCGATGAAACGCCCGGAGGAGAGCAGGTGCATGCACGTGCTGAACCGGTTCCCAAGACCGCTCCTCAGGGCCATACCCTTTCCAATGTACATAATATTGGAGTCTGCCCCTATGCAGACGGGAATCAAGAATCCGGCCAATCTCATATTCCAGGGAATCCGACACCACAGAGGGAGGAGGAGGAGCAGGGGAGCGGCCGACGAAAGGATCGGGATGATACGACTTAAAAAGGGAGACATGGAAAACGGGGTGTATCTTGTATGAGTCCGGCAGTTGAAGACGAAAGGCAACAGAGTTGATCTTCTTAAGGATTCGAAATGGACCCACGAACTTGGGACCCAGTTTTTTGGATGGACAGGGCAACCGAAGATTTTTTGTGGAGAGGAGGACCATGTCCCCGATTTGAAAATCCGGAGCAGGTCGTCGTCGTTTATCCGCAGCTCTTTTGTACGTCTCTTGAGCAGCTTGTAGGGTAGTCGCGGCTAAGCGGAATCCTTGCTTGAGAATGAGAAGGCGATTGGTTGCTTCAGGCACAGTGGTGGTTACAGGGATATTGGGAATAGCAGTAGGATGGAATCCGTAGTTTACATAGAACGGAGAGGAGTTTATGGAAGAGTGTTTACGAGAGTTGTATGAGAATTCTGCTGAGGGCAGGAGGTCGAGCCAGTCATCCTGGAGGAAGGAAGTGTAACAACGTAGGTGCTGTTCAAGAATTTGGTTGACTCGTTCCGTTTGTCCATTTGTCTGTGGGTGAAAGGATGAAGAGAGGTTTCGCTGTATTCGTAATAAGGAACAAAAGGCTTTCCAGAACTTAGACGTGAATTGAGTTCCCCTGTCTGTTGTTATAGTATCGGGAATTCCATGGAGACGGAAGATATGGGTAAAAAATAAGGAGGCTGTTTCTCCGGCAGTCGGTAATTTCTTACTAGGAATGAAGTGCGCCATTTTAGTCAATCTATCGACAACCACCATGATAGTGTTGAAACCTTTGGACGGAGGCAGGTCTACAATGAAGTCCATGGTTAGTTGTGTCCATGGTCTGTTTGGGACTGGTAGGGGGCAGAGTAAACCCGCAGTCTTGGTATGATTGACTTTTGTTCTGAGACATGTAGGGCATGATTGGACGTATTGTTTGACACTGAGCTCCACAGAGGGCCACCAAAACTGTCGAAGAACAAGATCCAAGGTTGTTCGTATGCCTGGGTGTCCAGCCTGTGGAGAATCATGACATGTATGTAAGACGTCGAAGCGAGCTTCTTCTGGTACGAAGACACGGTCCTTGGTAATATGAAGGCCTTCAGGATTTACTTCTAAAGAAGTGGTTGCGGTTAGAGTGCGAATCTTGTCATATACGGGGTGGATGATGCCGAGGAAACATTTTGAAGGTAGTATTGATGAGGGGGTAGAAGGAATACTACATGAGTGATGGATGCGAGAAAGGGCGTCGGCCTTACCATTTTTCTGACCCGGTCTGTAGGTGACATGAAAAATAAAACGAGCAAAAAAGAGAGCCCAGCGGGCCTGTCTTGGTTTGAGGCGTTTGGCAGAACGCAGATACTCGAGGTTTTTATGGTCTGTATAGACAGTGATCGGGTGTGAGGCACCCTCCAGTAGGTGACGCCATTCTTCAAGCCCTCTTTTGATTGCTAACAACTCGCGGTCTCCTATGTCGTAGTTGATTTCAGCCGGATTGAGTTTTTTCGAACAATATGCCACTGGGTGAAGAAGACCATCGGCCGCACGTTGAGAAAGGATCGCCCCAGTGGCTATTTCGGAGGCGTCCACCTCCAAGAAATAGGGTGTTTGAGGGTCAGGCATGGAGAGGATAGGAGTGGTAGAAAAACGGATACGAAGAGTGTTAAATGCCACTTGAGCCTCTGGAGTCCATTTGAAGGGTATTCCGGTCTTGGTAAGAATGGTTAATGGGTGTACTATCTTAGAGAAATTCTTTATAAATCTCCGGTAAAAATTGGCAAACCCTAGGAATCGTTGTGTACTGCCTTTCGGGTGTCAGGAATGGGCCAGGACAGGATGGCCTCTACTTTTTTAGGATCCATCTCGATCTGTCCTGGAGAAAGCACAAATCCGAGAAAATCCACCTTCGTTGTTTCAAATATGCATTTCTCGAGTTTGGCATATAGTTTGTTGTCACGGAGTCGTTGAAGAACGATACGCATATGGGAGCGGTGGTCTTCGAGGGACGAAGAAAAAATAAGGATGTCGTCGAGATAGGTGACAACGAAACAATCAAGGAGGTCTCTGAAAACATCATTTATGAAATGTTGGAAGGTGGCCGGTGCGTTACACAGCCCGTAGGGCATGACTGTGTATTCAAAGTGGCCGTAGCGTGATCGGAATGCGGTTTTCCACTCGTCGTCTTGTTTCATCCTGACGAGATTGTAGGCTCCGCGTAAATCCAGTTTGGAATATATTTTGGCACCCTTCAGTCTCTCCAACAGTTCTGGTATGAGAGGTAAGGGGTATCGGTTTTTTACCGTTATCTTATTGAGGTCTCGGTAGTCCACGCATGGCCTTAACCCTCCATCCTTTTTATCTACAAAAAAGATGCCAGCTCCTGCCGGAGAGGTAGAGGGGCGAATGAATCCTTTTTCAAGGTTTTCTTTTATATATTCTTTTAACACAGTCAGCTCTGGTTCTGACAGGGGGTAGATACGGCCATAGGGAATGGCGGTCCCAGGAAGAAGATCTATAGGACAGTCATAGGGACGTCTTGGTGGTAGTGTCTCGGCTTTTTGTTTATCGAACACATCGTGGAACTCATGGTAGGCCTTGGGAAGGCAGACATTAGTCTGCGCCATATCTTTGTCGAGTATGGACATTACAGTGTGTGTTCTCTGGAGACACGTTTGTTTACAACGAGGAGACAGAAACGACACAGATGCGGACGACCAGTGTACGTAAGGGTCGTGTAGTTTAAGCCAGGGAAGGCCGAGTATGACCGGGTATAGAGGTGAAGAAACAATGTCAAAGCATAATGTCTCAGAATGCTTAGAACCTATGGTGACTTGTAACGGTATGGTTTCGTGTGTTATGGGTCCAGACTGCAAATGAGAGCCATCAACTAGTTGAACGCACACAGGAAAGGTTTTATTGTGAAGGGGAATAGACAAAAGTGAAGATAAGTTTTCATCCAGAAAGCACCCACTAGCTCCTGAGTCCACCATGGCTTGTAGCGGGATCGTCTTCTGCTGCCACTGTAATAAGATGGGGAGCAGTAAGAGAGGGGAGGGATTCTTAGATGTATGTATGGCATGTATGACATGAGGAATGGGCTTACCCCTTCTTGAAACATTTCTGATAGGACAATTACGAACTTGATGGCTGGCTTCAGCACAATAGAGGCATAGGTGGAGTTGGCGACGGCGGTCTACTTCAGCTCTGGGTAGACGTCCGTTAACCAGGCCGATCTGCATGGGTTCAACCGAGGAACCTGGATTAGGCACCGGGACCAATGCTGTGGAAGCAGAAGTTGTTCAGACAGGTTAGAGATGGGTCTAGGTATCCAAGGGAGTGTAGCTCCTCTTTCCTGACGTCTCTCTCTCATTCTGCGATCCACCAGAATACAGAAATCAATTAGGGCCTCCATATTAGGTGGTATGCCGACTCTAGCCAACTCATCTTTGAGGTGGTCCGCCAATCCTAAGCGGAATTGATCTAATAGTGCCGTGTCATTCCATCCTGTTTGGTGAGAAAAGTGGCGAAATTCCGTGATGTACTCTTCGACGGGCCTACGACCTTGTTTAAGGGTTCTGATGACCGTTTGGGCTGTATCACGTTGGTGTGGGTCTCTATACATTGAGTCCAAAGCACGGGAAAATGAGGCCCAGGTATCTAGAGACGGATCATTCTGGCGAAGAAGTGTGTGTGCCCATCTTTTCGGTTCTCCACCGAGGAGTGAGATGACTGCTCTGACTCTTATGAATTCTGAGTTGTAGGTTCGAGGTTTTAGAGAGAACAAGACATGGCAATCTAGAACGAAAGTCTCGAACTTGGAACGATCCCCAAAGAAACGGTCAGGCAGGGGAACCTGAGGTTCTGGGGTGGCTTCAGCGATGGGTTGGGGTGCAACGAGTTCGTCACCAGGATCGTAAGGAGGTGGGGGACCCATTGCATGGAATTGGTCTCGCAGTTGTTGTTGCTCTGCATGTAATTCCTGAATGGTTCTGGTGAGACCGGTAACTTGAAGGGTTAGGGCTTGTACCGCCTCGGTAACTTCTTCGGGTTCCATGGTATGGCCACAGCGTACTGTCAGGGTCGGGGGAGCGGGAAGCAGGAACCAGGTGTAGAAGCTATAACGCAGTACAGAGTAGGGAATATCCAGAAGAAGAGTCGAGACTTTCCAGGTTTGGTACACAACAAGGATATATTAGCATTCGTTTAGCAGGTATACAACTCCTAAGAGAAGCGACGCTGTGGCAATGATAGTGTGCAAGGACTGGGTATATATAGGCAGTTGGGGTGGTCACGCCCCTCTGAGCGGTGATGATTCGTCTCCCTATTGGGTCCCATCTGGGAGGTAGGCTCACCCTGGGGGCGAGCCCAGTCCCTGTCCATCAAGGGCTCAGCCACGCCCCCCAACCTGTAAAAGGGAGCCTCCAGATCCAGACGCTGGTTTGGCCACGCCCCCTCAAACCGCGCGGTGAGGAGTCAGGCACCGTGGTGTTCTGGGGCTCCAATCGGGCGCCATGACAGGCCCCACCGGCCGCTCGGATCAGGCGTGGTCCGCCCAACGCCGGAGGAGGCAACCCCCGTGATCGGGGCAGCGCCACTGCGACCACCGCAGGTGAGGGTCCAGGCCGCGAGGCGGCACCAGGTGGGTCCCGGGGTCGCCGAGATCCCGCTTCGGGGCATGACAGTGTGTGTGTATATATAGTATATGTGTTATAATATATATTATTGGTATATATGTGTTGTGTATATTAGTATATGTGTGGTGTGTATATATAGTATATGTGGTGTATATATTAGTATATGTGTGTATAGTATATGTGTTGTGTTATATATAGTATATGTGTGTGTATATATAGTATATGTGTGTGTGTGTATATATAGTATATGCGTGTGTGTGTATATATAGTATATGTGTATATATATAGTATATGTATGTGTATATATATAGTATATGTGTGTGTGTATATATAGTATATGTGTGTGTGTATATATAGTATTGTGTGTGTGTGTATATATAGTATATGTGTGTGTATATATAGTATATGTGTGTGCATATAGTATATGTGTATATATATAGTATATGTGTATAGATATAGTATATGTGTGTGTAAATATATAGTATATGTGTGTGTGTATATATAGTATATGTGTGTGTATATATATAGTATATGTGTGTGTGTATATATAGTATATGTGTGTGTGTATATAGTATATGTGTGTGTATATATAGTATGTGTGTGTGTATATATAGTATAGTGTTGTGTTATATATATAGTATATGTGTGTGTATATATATAGTATATGTGTGTGTATATATATAGTATATGTGTGTGTATATATATAGTATATGTGTGTGTATACCGTATTTTTCGCTCCATAAGATGCAATTTTCTCCCCCAAAAAGGGGGGGGGGGAAAGTGGGTTTGTCTTATGGAGCGAATGCCCCATGATATGCCTCAGCTCACCTGCCGCCGCCGCCGCGTTCAGCTCCCTCTGAGCGTGCGTCCGGCGGCAAGGAGCTTGGGCGCTCGCCTGGGGGAGCCACGTGACCGCGATCTCGCGAGATCGCGGTCACGTGGCTCCCCCAGGCGAGTGCCCAAGCTTCCTGCCGCCGGACGCACGCTCAGAGGGAGCTGAACGCGGCGGCGGTGGCAGGTGAGCTGAGGCATATCCATGTGTGAGCTGGGGCATATCCATGTGTGAGCTGGGGCAATATCCATGTGTGAGCTGGGGGTATTATCCATGTGTGAGCTGGGGCATATCCATGTGTGAGCTGGGGCATATCCATGTGTGAGCTGGGGCATATCCATGTGTGAGCTGGGGGCAGTATCCATGTGTGAGCTGGGGCATATCCATGTGTGAGCTGGGGCATATCCATGTGTGAGCTGGGGCAAATCCATGTGTGAGCTGGGGCAAATCCATGTGTGAGCTGGGGCAAATCCATGTGTGAGCTGGGGCATATCCATGTGTGAGCTGGGGCAAATCCATGTGTGAGCTGGGGCAATATCCATGTGTGAGCTGGGGCATATCCATGTGTGAGCTGGGGCAATATCCATGTGTGAGCTGGGGGTATTATCCATGTGTGAGCTGGGGCATATCCATGTGTGAGCTGGGGCATATCCATGTGTGAGCTGGGGCATATCCATGTGTGAGCTGGGGCATATCCATGTGTGAGCTGGGGGCAGTATCCATGTGTGAGCTGGGGCATATCCATGTGTGAGCTGGGGCATATCCATGTGTGAGCTGGGGCAAATCCATGTGTGAGCTGGGGCAAATCCATGTGTGAGCTGGGGCAAATCCATGTGTGAGCTGGGGCATATCCATGTGTGAGCTGGGGCAATATCCATGTGTGAGCTGGGGCAATATCCATGTGTGAGCTGGGGCATATCCATGTGTGAGCTGGGGCATATCCATGTGTGAGCTGGGGCAATATCCATGTGTGAGCTGGGGCAAATCCATGAGCTGGGGCAAATCCATGTGAGAGCTGGGGCAAATCCATGTGTGAGCTGGGGCAATATCCATGTGTGAGCTGGGGGTATTATCCATGTGTGAGCTGGGGGTATTATCCATGTGTGAGCTGGGGCAATATCCATGTGTGAGCTGGGGGTATTATCCATGTGTGAGCTGGGGCATATCCATGTGTGAGCTGGGGCAAATCCATGTGTGAGCTGGGGGTATTATCCATGTGTGAGCTGGGGCAAATCCATGTGTGAGCTGGGGCATATCCATGTGTGAGCTGGGGGTATTATCCATGTGTGAGCTGGGGCAAATCCATGTATGAGCTGGGGCATATCCATGTGTGAGCTGGGGCAATATCCATGTGTGAGCTGGGGGTATTATCCATGTGTGAGCTGGGGCATATCCATGTGTGAGCTGGGGCAATATCCATGTGTGAGCTGGGGCAATATCCATGTGTGAGCTGGGGCATATCCATGTGTGAGCTGGGGCATATCCATGTGTGAGCTGGGGCATATCCATGTGTGAGCTGGGGCAAATCCATGTGTGAGCTGGGGCATATCCATGTGTGAGCTGGGGCATATCCATGTGTGAGCTGGGGCAATATCCATGTGTGAGCTGGGGGTATTATCCATGTGTGAGCTGGGGGTATTATCCATGTGTGAGCTGGGGCAATATCCATGTGTGAGCTGGGGGTATTATCCATGTGTGAGCTGGGGCATATCCATGTGTGAGCTGGGGGTATTATCCATGTGTGAGCTGGGGCAATATCCATGTGTGAGCTGGGGCATATCCATGTGTGAGCTGGGGGTATTATCCATGTGTGAGCTGGGGCAAATCCATGTGTGAGCTGGGGCATATCCATGTGTGAGCTGGGGCAATATCCATGTGTGAGCTGGGGGTATTATCCATGTGTGAGCTGGGGCATATCCATGTGTGAGCTGGGGCATATCCATGTGTGAGCTGGGGCAATATCCATGTGTGAGCTGGGGCATATCCATGTGTGAGCTGGGGCATATCCATGTGTGAGCTGGGGCATATCCATGTGTGAGCTGGGGCATATCCATGTGTGCGCTGGGGCATATCCATGTGTGAGCTGGGGGTATTATCCATGTGTGAGCTGGGGCATATCCATGTGTGGGCTGGGGGTATTATCCATGTGTGAGCTGGGGCATATCCATGTGTGAGCTGGGGCATATCCATGTGTGCGCTGGGGCATATCCATGTGTGAGCTGGGGCAAATCCATGTGTGAGCTGGGGCAATATCCATGAGTTGGGGGCAGTATCCATTATTACACTATTTGATTCAGAATATTTATTTTCCTGTTTTCCTCCTCTAAAAACTAGGTGCGTCTTATGGAGCGAAAAATACGGTATATAGTATATGTGTGTGTGTATATATATATATAGTATATATGTATGTGTGTGTATATATAGTATATGTGTATATAGTATATGTGTGTGTGTATATAGTATATGTGTGTGTATATATATAGTATATGTGTGTGTATATATAGTATATGTGTGTGTGTGTGTATATATATAGTATATGTGTGTGTATATATAGTATATGTGTGTGTGTGTGTATATATAGAAACCTAGAAAATGTCGGCAGATAAGAACCTTTCGGCCCATCTAGTCGCCCAATTACATGGATACTTTACCTGGATTTATCTTTTGTTTAGGATAGCCTTATGCCTATCCCATGCCTGCTTAAATTCAATTACTGTTTTGGCCTCTACCACTTCTACTGGAAGACTGTTCCATGTATCCACCACCCTCTCAGTAAAATAATGCTTCCTGATGTTACTTTTAAACCTTTGCCCCTCTAATCTAAGACTATGTCCTCTTGTTTTGCTACTTTGTTTCCTTTTAAATATACTCCCTTCCTCTACCTTGTGGATTCCCTTTACGTATTTAAATGTTTCTATCATATCTCCTCTGTCTCGTCTTTTTTCCAAGCTGTACATGTTAAGATCATTAAGCCTTTCCTGGTAACTTTTCTCCTTCAAGCCGTACACCATTTTAGTAGCCCTTCTCTGAACTCTCTCTAAGATGTCTATATCCTTCTGGAGATACGGTCTCCAGTACTGCACACAGTACTCCAAGTGAGGTCTCACCAGTGCTCTGTACAGTGGCATGAGCACTTCCCTTTTCCTACTGCTAATACCTCTCCCTACACAACCAAGCATTCTGCCAGCATTTCCAAGCATTCTGCCAGCATTTCCTGCTGCTCTATTACATTGACTACTCACCCTTAGATCCTCTGCAATAATAACCCCTAAATCCCAACCCTCAGATGTATTAAATATTCTATATTCAGCCCTTGGGTTTTTACGTCCCAGGTGCATTATCTTGCACTTATCCACATTAAAACTCAATTGCCACAGCTCCCACCATTTTTTTAGTTTACCTAAATCATTTGTCATTTGGCTGATCCCTCCAGGAACGTCAACCCTGTTGCAAATCTTTGTGTCATCAACAAAAAGACATACTTTTCCATTAATACCTTCTGCAATATCACTAATAAAAATATTAAAGAGAATGGGTCCAAGTACTGACCCCTGAGGTACCCCACTGGTAACAAGACCTTGCGCCGAATAAACTCCATTTACCACAACCCTCTGTTGTCTGTCACTCAGCCACTGCCTAATCCAGTCAACAATATTGGAATCCAAGCTGAAAGATTGCAATTTATTGATAAGCTTCTATGCGGAACAGTATCAAAAGTATATATAGTATATGTGTGTGTATATATAGTATATGTGTGTGTATATATAGTATATGTGTGTGTATATAGTATATGTGTGTGTATATAGTATATGTGTGTGTATATATAGTATATGTGTGTGTATATATAGTATATGTGTGTGTATATATAGTATATGTGTGTGGACTCCTCCCTCCCTCCACTAGAGAAAGCTGTGACTCCGCCCCTCCCTCCACTTGAGGCCGCTGTGACTCCGCCCCTCTCTCCACTACAGGCTGCCGGCTCCTCCCTCCCTCCACTAGAGGCCGCTGTGACTCCGCCCCTCCCTCCACTTGAGGCCGCTGTAACTCCGCCCCTCCCTCCACTTGAGGCCGCTGTGACTCCGCCCCTCCCTCGGGCCTCTGAGATGGAAATGATGTCGGAAGCGGCAGCTGCTTCACCGGAGGAGTCATGGAGCAAAGTAAGGCGGCTCTGTGCGATAGGCTGAGGCTGAGAGGCCTGAGATGTAAACAAGAGAGAAAAACTAAGCGGCCAGATCCACCCCCCCTCCTCCAGGGATCCAGCCCCCCCTCCTCCAGGGATCCAGCCCCCCCCCTCCTCCAGGGATCCAGCCCCCCCTCCTCCAGGGATCCAGCCCCCCCCCTCCTCCAGGGATCCAGCCCCCCCTCCTCCAGGGATCCAGCTCCTCCAGGGATCCAGCCCCCCCTCCTCCTCCAGGGATCCAGCCCCCCCTCTCCTGCAGGGATCCAGCCCCCCCTCCTCCTGTGTGGATCCAGCCCCCCCTCCTCCAGGGATCCAGCCCCCCCTCCTCCAGGGATCCAGCCTCCCCCCTCCTGCGTGGATCCAGCCCCCCCTCCTCCAGGGATCCAGCCTCCCCCCTCCTGTGTGGATCCATCCTCCCCCCCCCTCCTCCAGGGATCCATCCTCCCCCCCTCTCCTGCAGGGATCCATCCCCCCCTCCTGTGTGGATCCAGCCTCCCCCCTCCTGCAGGGATCCACCCCCCTCCTGCAGGGATCCAGCCCCCCCTCTCCTGCAGGGATCCAGCCTCCCCCCCCCTCCTGCAGGGATCTCCCTGGTTTGCTATATATAGATAGATATATATGTGTGGGTGTCCAGAAAGATGGCTGCGCGCCGGGTCATTCCATGAATGTGACGTTTTATGGAATGCAGTGCCGGCATCTTTTTGGACATTTGCCGTGAAGTCATTGCGTCGCTTCATTTTTTTGGAGCAAATGTAAAACGCGAGAGCGTAACCTTCATTACGAGGTGTATATATATATATTATACGGCAATGTGTGGCTCCCGGCCCCAAACCATAAAGCGTCGTCTTCCTCATGACACCCGACTTACCCGCAACGTGACCGGAACGTGACCGGAACGTGACCCGACTGTCATTAACCAGGAAATTATAATAATATATGGGGGGGGGGGACGTTTTTACTCATGGTTTGTCTCACATTGAAAAGTGATGTCATGATCATATGAAGTCACCGTCCAATGTGAAGGCCCTGCATTAAGATCAGAATTGACCCTGATAGTAAATAATATATGTGTGTATATAAACAGAGGGACACCGGTTTCAGCGCGCGAGATGTCTCCCACGAGCCGGCGCTGGGTTTCGCGCGTGAGATGTCTCCCACGAGCCGGCGCTGGGTTCCGCCCGCGAGATGTCTCCCACGAGCCGGCGCTGGGTTCCGCCCGCGAGATGTCTCCCACGAGCCGGCGCTGGGTTTCGCGCGCGAGATGTCTCCCGCGAGCCGGCGCTGGGTTTCGCCCGCGAGATGTCTCCCGCGAGCCGGCGCTGGGTTTTGCGCGCGAGATGTCTCCCGCGAGCCGGCGCTGGGTTCCGCCCGCGAGATGTCTCCCGCGAGCCGGCGCTGGGTTCCGCGCGCGAGATGTCTCCCGCGAGCCGGCGCTGGGTTCCGCGCGCGAGATGTCTCCCACGAGCCGGCGCTGGGTTCCGCCCGCGAGATGTCTCCCGCGAGCCGGCGCTGGGTTCCGCGCGCGAGATGTCTCCCGCGAGCCGGCGCTGGGTTCCGCGCGCGAGATGTCTCCCACGAGCCGGCGCTGGGTTCCGCGCGCGAGATGTCTCCCACGAGCCGGCGCTGGGTTCCGCGCGCGAGATGTCTCCTGCGAGCCGGCGCCAGTTTTGGAATCGTATGTAAAGTAGTAATTTGGGATAGTATGTGTCCGGCGCCGTCTCCCAGAGCAGGATCAATATATATATATACACTATATTACCAAAAGTATTGGCTAGACGCTCACCTGCCTTGACTCGCATATGAATTTAAGTGACATCCCATTCCTAATCCATAGGGTTCAATATGACGTCGCTCCACCCTTTGCAGCTATAACAGCTTCATCTCTTCTGGGAAGGCTGTCCACAAGGTTTAGGAGTGGGTTTATGGGAATGTTTAACCATTCTTCCAGAAGCACATTTGTGAGGTCACACACTGATGTTGGAGGAGAAGGTCTGGCTCTCAGTCTCCGGGCTAATTCATCCCAAAGGTGTTCTATCGGGTTGAGGTCAGGACTCTGTGAAGGTCAGTCAAGTTCATCCACACCAGACTCTGTCATCCAGGTCTTTATGGACCTTGCTTTGTGCGCTGGTGCACAGTCATGTTGGAAGAGGAAGGGGCCAGCTCCAAACTGTTCCCACAAAGTTGGGAGCATGGAATTGTCCAAAATGTCTTGGTATGCTGAAGCATTCAGAGTTCCTTTTACTGGAACTAAGGGGCCAAGCCCAGCTCCTGAATAACAACCCCACCCCATAATCCCCCCTCCACCAAACTTTACACTTGGCACAATGCAGCCAGACAAGTACCGTTCTCCTGGCAACCGCCAAACCCAGAGTCTTCCATCAGATTGCCAGATGGAGAAGCACGATTCGTCACTCCAGAGAACGCGTCTCCACTGCTCTAGAGTCCAGTGGTGGCGTGCTTTACACCACTGCATCCGACGCTTTGCATTGCACTTGGTGATGTATGGCTTGGATGCAGCTGCTCGGCCATGGAAACCCATTCCATGAAGCTCTCTGCGCACTGTTCTTGAGCTAATCTGAAGGCGCGAGGAAATTTCACGGCTGGATTTGTTGCACAGGTGGCATCCTATCACAGCTCCACGCTGGAATTCACTGAGCTCCTGAGAGCGACACATTCTTTCACAAATGTTTGTAAAAACCGTCTGCGTGCCTAGGTGCTGGATTTTATACACCTGTGGCCATGGAAGTGATTGGAACAGCTGATTCTGATTATTTGGATGGGTGAGCCAATACTTTTGGTAATATAGTGTATTTCCATTGAGTGTTATGTGTCCGTATCTGACACCACGGAGGCCACTGACATTCAGCCATTCTTGTAACTTGCCATGCTGTAATGAAGGGTTAATGAGCGCTGGGTGGGCGTAACCACATTTTTCTAGCTAAAGGAGAGATTTCCTTTGATAGGGAAGTTGAGGTTTCGCTCTGTGCTCGCGTTCCTTGTTATGTTTTGATTAATGTTCTCCTTTTTGTGCTTTTTTCTCTATTTACTGGAATGGCCCAGCAATCGGACGCCCCTTACAGCGACAATGCGGCAGACACAGGTAAGATCGCTGACGTCGGCTTGTGCTTTGTATTGTAATGTTCTCTGTTAGCGGTCCACATGCTCCGTCCTGCAGGATTTACACGCTCGGGCGGGCGTTAAACATCGCGCATTTTCATAAGGGAGGGAGACCCTGCAGTAACCGGTCACACAACGTGGGTGTTTAAACCTGATGTACTGTGTAATCCGGCATATCTTGAGATCAGACTTAACACACCCCCGCCGTCTGTTTATAGAGATTTTTGATGTTTTTTGTTGTAGTTTAATTAATCCAGTGAACTTTATTATTTTGTAGCTTCTGATGTAGTTTTGTGGGTTTTTGTAGTTCCTGATCCGCCGGCTCTTCTCATGGAGGCCGCCATGTTTCTGCTTCCTCTCCTTCAGGGGCGAGATTAAGCTACGCCTGCATTTGATTATTTTCATAATCTATCAGTTGGTCGATTATTTTTTTTTTTTTTTAATTTTGACTAATTGATTCATCACATAATAAATACAATTTGTTTTTTGCTGACTTAAAGGAACACTTTTTTTGTGACGCAGTTTGCATAGTGCCCGGTAACTTTGGATGTAAATAGGTAAACATTGCATATCTCGCATAACAAATGTACTTTTTGCACACAAGGTACGCGAGCATCTGGTCAGCATGATGGATTGACGCTGTGTGTGCAGCTCAGGCTCATGTCTGCTTTCTCCCCCAAACGAAGTGACCAGGAGGGATGGCAGCTCTGGACTGTAGAGAGGCAGGGAGGGAGGGGTGGTGGCACAGGATTCCAGCTCAAAGAAGACGCACTGCTGCTTTACTCAATAGAATGTAGTTCTAGAATTAGGTCAGATATAAACCGTTTGTTTTTATCTAGTTTACAACTTTAGCAGCACTATAGCATGGACCCAGGGGCACTGACACCGGCTGGAGGAACTGTATCGCCAGTGTTTCGGCGCGTCTTCTCCAATCATTCCCGACATGGCGCCTGACTCTCTAAACAGAGTGTGCTGTACACAGAGCGAAGCACCTCGACCAACCGATTAATCCCTAATCAGAGAATTGTTGTCAACTATTTTCATTATTGATTCGCTGTTGATAAATCAATTCGTTGTTTCAGCCCTGGATTAAACATTTAAACTGTGTGATTTGACAGCTCAGCCTGGGATGGCTGGGGGAGGGGGACGACGACAGCAAGGAGGCCTCCAATATTAATTTTGAAAGACTGAATCCCACCCCCATCCCACCGCTGAGCTGTTAGACAAACACACACGCACATACACAAACAAGTACATGTATATAACCTAGGGCTGTGTAATTTAATTGCAATCGCAAAACAATCGCGATTTAAGACCCTGCGATATATAAACCGCATAAGGCTGCGATTTTCGGCTCCCTGTAAGCTTCCGGCGACATGGAGCTTTGGGCGCTCGCAGGGGAACCACGTGTACAGCTGCGTTCTCGCGCTCGTCACGTGGTTCCCCCAGGCGAGCGCCCAAAGCTCCATGTCGTCGGAAGCTCACAGGGAGCCGAACACGCGGAGCAAAGAGGTGAGCTGGGGCAGTATCCATGAGCTGGGGGTATATCCATGTGCTGGGGCGGTATATCCATGTGCTGGGGCGGTATATCCATGAGCTGGGGCGGTATATCCATGAGCTGGGGCGGTATATCCATGAGCTGGGGCGGTATATCCATGAGCTGGGGCGGTATATCCATGAGCTGGGGCGGTATATCCATGAGCTGGGGCGGTATATCCATGTGCTGGGGCGGTATATCCATGTGCTGGGGCGGTATATCCATGTGCTGGGGCGGTATATCCATGTGCTGGGGCGGTATATCCATGTGCTGGGGCGGTATATCCATGAGCTGGGGCGGTATATCCATGTGCTGGGGCGGTATATCCATGAGCTGGGGCGGTATATCCATGTGCTGGGGCGGTATATCCATGTGCTGGGGCGTATATCCATGTGCTGGGGCGGTATATCCATGTGCTGGGGCAGTATATCCATGTGCTGGGGCAGTATATCCATGTGCTGAATACTGAACACATTTAGTATGTATGTAGCATGTTTGAAAAAGCAAAAACAATTGGCTAAATCGCAAATAAAATCGCAATCGCAATATTCATTCAAGAAATCGCAATATGATTATTTTGTCAATATTGCACAGCCCTAATATAACCCCACAAAAAACCCTCTTATTTCATTAGCTGACACTTGCAGGGGAATCATCGATCTGTTCAGAAGATCTGAGAGTCGTCAATTTTTAGTTCAGCGGCCGCTCTGGGGGACTGTCTGTGTGCAGCCATAAATCCCTCCCCAGGGGAACACGTGGTGCGGCATGCCGCAGCTCCTTAAAGTCATGTGTCTCGCAAGCTGTAAAGGGCGGAGGGGGCAGACATTTTTAGGATCGTTGATATTGAAGTGCAGATTCTTTGTCGATTTGTATCCCATGAACCCATTTGTCTCTCTAGGCTACAATATGGAGCGGAAGGGTAGTATAGTGTCAAGAGCAAACAGCATTGGGTCCACCAGTGCCTCTTCAGTCCCTAATACAGGTAAGACCTTCACCGTCTGCTCTCTTGTGGCCGGATTGCTTCTTTGACTATTACATTTATGTCTTGTTTTTCTGTAAACTGTAATGAAGTGGAGTCTATCAGCCTTTCTTTGTATCATCCAGAGGAACAGACGTTGGTTAGACATGATGATGCTAATTTCTGTTCCCCTGTTAACTGGTGAGAGATGGTATGGCTTTACCGGGTGTGACAATGCCATCCACGTATGTGTCCCCTCGCCCGTAGCCCGCTGCATGATCGACAATACTTGTTCCCCAACCTCAGATGACGAGGACAGTGATTATCGTCAGGAGAGCCTGAAGGACGCCTACAAAGACCGGCGCAGGCAGGCGCACACACAGGCCGAGCAGAAACGGAGGGACGCCATCAAGGTACGCATGGAAACCTAATACACAAATCTCACAATGTGAAG
>CM019074.1:890449-914789 GCA_009667805.1 Leptobrachium leishanense
CTATTGGGTCAGATGAAATTCGGTTTATAGAATATATATTAGTAATGTTTAGATAAGGCTGCAGGTGGTGAATGATAAACGCTGGCAGTTGATGTGAGATTAGAAGGCCTTTAAGCTCCCTGTCTAATCTCCCCCTGGTGATGTCCTTTGAATAAATCACACACAATACAATGATGTGAGTCGGTGAGTGATCCATTCACTCCATTCTATGACCAAAGCCAAACAGTGACGAGCAAGTGATGGAAAGATACAAAAATATCACACAATGGATGCATCCAGTGACACAGGAAAATATCACACAATGGATGCGCCCGGTGACACAGAGGGAAATATCACACAATGGATGCGCCCGGTGACACAGAGGGAAATATCACACAATGGATGCGCCCAGTGACACAGAGGGAAATATCACACAATGGATGCGCCCAGTGACACAGAGGGAAATATCACACAATGGATGCACCCAGTGACACAGGAAAATATCACACAATGGATGCACCCAGTGACACAGGAAAATATCACACAATGGATGCACCCAGTGACACAGGAAAATATCACACAATGGATGCACCCAGTGACACAGGAAAATATCACACAATGGATGCGCCCAGTGACACAGAGGAAAATATCACACAATGGATGCGCCCGGTGACACATATAGAGGGAAATATCACACAATGGATGCGCCCAGTGACACATATAGAGGAAAATATCACACAATGGATGCGCCCGGTGACACATATAGAGGGAAATATCACACAATGGATGCGCCCAGTGACACATATAGGAGGAAAATATCACACAATGGATGCGCCCAGTGACACATATAGAGGGAAATATCACACAATGGATGCGCCCAGTGACACATATAGAGGAAAATATCACACAATGGATGCACCCGGTGACACATATAGAGGAAAATATCACACAATGGATGCGCCCGGTGACACATATAGAGGGAAATATCACACAATGGATGCACCCAGTGACACATATAGAGGAAAATATCACACAATGGATGCACCCAGTGACACATATAGAGGGAAATATCACACAATGGATGCGTCCAGTGACACATATAGAGGGAAATATCACACAATGGATGCACCCAGTGACACATATAGAGGAAAATATCACACAATGGATGCACCCAGTGACACATATAGAGGGAAATATCACACAATGGATGCACCCAGTGACACATATAGAGGAAAATATCACACAATGGATGCACCCAGTGACACATATAGAGGAAAATATCACACAATGGATGCGCCCAGTGACACATATAGGAGGAAAATATCACACAATGGATGCGCCCAGTGACACATATAGAGGGAAATATCACACAATGGATGCGCCCAGTGACACATATAGAGGAAAATATCATACAATGGATGCGCCCGGTGACACATATAGGAGGAAAATATCACACAATGGATGCACCCAGTGACACATATAGAGGGAAATATCACACAATGGATGCGTCCAGTGACACATATAGAGGGAAATATCACACAATGGATGCACCCAGTGACACATATAGAGGAAAATATCACACAATGGATGCACCCAGTGACACATATAGAGGGAAATATCACACAATGGATGCGCCAGTGACACATATAGAGGGAAATATCACACAATGGATGCACCCAGTGACACATATAGAGGAAAATATCACACAATGGATGCGCCCGGTGACACAGGAGGAAAAGATTTTCTTAAAAGGGCCGCTGCCACCAAAAAAATGCAATGTTGTTATTTTGCTGATTTTAGGTTGCTGATCTCTTACATGTGCTTTGTTTCTCTCTAAGCAACCTCATTGTTTTCTGCTTGATCTCCATCATGGGTTAATGCCTATTTGGTAGGAAATTCTGTGCCACATTGTATGAACCCCAATAGCCCTTAGCTCTCTGGGCTTGGAAAACATCCAAAAATAGAATAATTTTGTCCAGTAAAATGTGCAATCCTCGTGTCGTCATTTCCTCGGCGTCTGTGTGTACACACATAGGATAGTCTGCAGGCCGTTAATTACGGTAATAATGTAAATGTCCTTTAGCGGCTTGTGTATCGGCTGATGGATTTTGCCATGTCTTTGTTTTTCAGAAATTATGAGCAGATTGTTAAGGCGCATCAGAGTAACCCCCACGAAGGCACAGACCACGTCCCCGACCAAGTGAAGTTCAGTGTGTTCCAGGGCATCATGGACTCCTTGTTCCAGACCTTTAACGCCTCAATCTCTGTAAACAGTTTCCAGGAGCTGTCCGCGTGTGTGTTCAGCTGGATAGAGGAGCACTGCAAGCCGCAGGTAAGGCAGCGGGGGGGGGGGGGGGGTCTGCTTGGAGTTCACATTCTTTTAGCCGGTGTGACGTCTGAGACAGTTATTCACTAGCCATGGAACTTGCCACCAGGTTGCCCTGAACAGTGAATTCACCATTCGTTACAATTGCGAGGCAGGCCAATTGACGGCACAATACGGTGCAGTTTCCACATTTCGCCCATCTTTAGTGGCAGCAGAATTGTCCCATAGAGAAATAAGCGTTACTTTGTTCCGCCGCTGATGTCAGTGAAATTGCCAGATTTCCAGTGATTCAGTTCGACAGGTTTAAACTGGAGAATCCCGTGGGATACAATGGAAAAATGTTTCCCTTTTTTTTCTCCATTTTCATCAAAGCCTTTTTATTTCTTAGAACAACTTGTATTTTTCAAGAATTTTTGTTTCAATCTTTTTCTTTAAAGCGGTTTTTCTTTCCTGTAACAGACCTTTTCATAATTTTTTGTTAATGGGCCTTTTTATTGGATTAAAAACCTATGGGAGGAGACATTCGTTTTCTTAATCTTTATCTTCATAGAGCAATGGAATTGGCCGAAAGCCACTTTGCCAGCCTTCTACCACATTCTCCAACTTGTTGGCTTTGGCGACTCCATTTGTGGCACACAACGTTGACCAATCCCTAAAATAGTGAATTCCCCAAAATGTCAGCGAAATGGAATCGCCAAAGTGCAGAGATTTCGGTGCTGTGTCAATAGGCCCCAAAGTGTTAATGGAGAGAGAAACCATGGCAAAAATTCAGCCAAAGGTTTAGAGATCGGCAAAGGGCTTTAAGGACTGGGTTGAGATCTGAGCGTGGGGTGATATTTCACTTGGGCAGGTCCTTCAACAAAAAGCAACTCTGGCCCAATCCCAGAATCCTCACATTGGGGGCACTAAACCCATTATTGACACCTTCACCTGAAAAATGTGTGTGTGTACATGTTGGGCACGTTCCACTTTAATAGACCTCCACCACACTGCTGCCTGAGCTAGGAGAAAGGAAGGGCAATGCCGCGGCCTATCACCCGTCTCAGGTGGCTGTGCAAGGCAGAAATGGGGAGGTTGGTGGATCGACAGCCTGATCCCCACCGTACCGATACCATTTTGTACCAAGCATAGAACAGGCAGAAGCCAAAGTGCTCCAAGAGGGTAACTATGTCGCTGATCTGGGCCCATTGCTGGAGTCGTCCCCTTGCATGGCCTGAGAAAACCCTGATCAATAAATATAGTGGAAAATCATATGAGGAGAAAGTAATAAAAGCAGCAAAATGGAAACTCACAGCATGATAAATCAAGCATCTGAGAAAAGACACTCTGCGACTGCCTGGGGGGGGGTCACACTGCACCTTATCCACTGGCGTCACCCCCTTATCACTAAACTCTGCCAGAAGGATGGAACAGGACACGTTGCTGGTAACGCAGCGGCGCAGGAGAGAGCCGAGCTGCGGGTGAGGCTGGCATGAAAGACAGGATGTAAAGCTGAACACTAGGTGCATCTTTATCAAGCGTAAAAATCACATTAAATGAGCTCCGTCCGTTACTCCTGGGCAGCGGCGCCGCCGCACACCCTCAGTATCCAGCTCTACTTCATACGCACAAAAAAGAAAATACACCAGCTGACATCTGCACTTTAAATCCCATATATTCTAAACGCAGCGTGTGACAGGAATCTCACTCCTTCCGTCCGTCCTGGCTCTCCAGACACCCCCTTACCAAGATCAGCCCGGCTAGCTGAGTTGCTCAGAACTCAGTGCCTCAAGCAGCCTGATCTGCAGCTCCAGACCTGTAGCCTCGAAGGTAGGTCAGTCTTTTCAGATGGCCGCTCTGTGCCTTCTGAGGGTGATTGTGGGTACCCTGAATAAGACACCAGACAAGCTGTATGTTCAAACAGGATTCTCTGAGACTTTTATTGAAAGACGCCACTATTTATGCTGAGGTCCAACAGCCATAATTTGCATACCAAGTGGTGAACATGTACCTACTAAAACTCTTAATTACATTATGTCAGATATTTACAATAAACATTCCTCCGCCTTCATATAACACATCAGATTAAAGACAAACACTATCCCAGACTTCTTGAATTAAACATGTAGCCAGATCAGGGGAAAAGCCCTTTTGCATAAATTACACACTACTCGTTTACGTCCTACACAAAACCACATTTCTAAGCTCCCATTCACATACAGTAATAAAAGTACATTTAAAACTAAAACCGAGCACTTTACAATACATTTAAAATCACACAATGTAACTGAACATAAAGTCTTTCCCAAGGCAATTGTCTGTCTGTCTTTTGGGGGTTTTCGCCATGGGAAATAAGTCTTGGGGGTTGACGCGGGGATCGCTATGTCCGTTCCATGACACAGGATTTTACGTATATGGCCATTAAAGTGTCAGCTCATCTACCAGCGCCACAACAGACCCCCTTCAGGCGTGTCCAAAGCTGCTGCCCCTACACTGTCTCCATTTTATCAGCTCGGAGACACAAGGATGAGATTTACACCCTGCACTAAAGACGGCAGTGAGCGTCTGTCTTCCATGTTCGTGCAACCATCCCGGCGGGAGCGGCATGTATTATTTATTATTATGATTATTCTTTATTTATAAAGCGCCAGCATATTCCGCAGCGCTGTACAATAGGCACAGTATAGACAGGGTTACAATACATTGAACAACATTTGACAAACAGTACAGGAGGAGATGAGGGCCCTATTCCCGTAGGAACTCACAATCTGGGAGGGTTGGGGTTGGAAACAGGAGGAGAGGACTGTAAGGTGAGAGTGATTGATGGTTGCGTCAGTGAGTTGGGGGGTCGGCTTCCCTAAATAGGAATGTTTTAAGGGAGTGTTTGAAGGAAGAGAAGTTAGGGGAAAGTCTGACAGTACGAGGGAGAGCGTTCCAGAGAGTGGGGGCTGCGCGTGAGAAATCCTGCAGTCTATCATGGGAAGAGGTGATGCAGGGAGAAGCTAGGCGCAGGTCACTGTTTGACCTTAGGGAGCGGGCTGGGGTGTATTTGGTGATTAGTGAGGACAGGTAGTGGGGAGCCTGTACAACCATCAAACCAGGGCCAGCCTGTTTAATGCAACCACAAGCCTGTAGGAATTATTCTGTGAATCTCGAGCACATCCCCCGTTTTGTATTTTAAGGCAGTTTCTCCCATTTCGTGTATTATGTCTTTGTATAATCAGTGTCAGGTGCACGAGAGGCCGATCACACGACATAATGTCACGTAAGACTGGTGTTATTCAGTGATTGTGCACACAGTGCGGTCACTTTTTTCCGCAGCGGGAGTAACTGCTGATCCATTAAGGAGTCGCACTCTGACAGGAGCCACGCTGGTGATTTTGGGGTGAGACAGGGTTAACGTGCGCACTTTCCATTTGCAGATGCTGCATGATATTGTGATGCGAGTTCTGCACCAGCTGAAGCATCCGCTCTATTAACGTGGGGAGCCGGGACGCTACCAGAACGGACATTTTGCGAGCAGCCAGGGTGACGGCAGCAGCGGCACAGGATAACAGGACTGGCACAGCAGTTTAAACATCAACTGTTTGCATATTTTTTTATTAATCTTATAATTAAGTAAACCCCTCCCCCGCTCTAAACGCAAGGCGCTGCTTGTATGGAGGAGAGTCCGCTCGCCAAATTGGATTTTTTTCCCTCATTGAGTAAAATAAAGTCTTGTATGGACTCTATGAAGGTCAGACTCCTCTAAACATGTGATGTCATAGCGAGGCATGTGGTGTGCAGAATGAGTGTATGACACACACAGGGTATATCCCTGTAAAGGGAAACGTTCATTCCAGGCCACATAAACACTGTAACAAGTCACTGTATAAATCAGCTGGACGTGCAGGGGGAATGTGGCTTTAATGAGCCACAGTCAAACCCCGATCGTGCTCAGATTGGCTTCAAACATTCAATACAGGGATCAGCAAGCTTGGCACTATATTTCCCTTGAGGCTCGGACAGTTGGATGAGTGGCTGAGCATCATGGGAGATGTAGTTTCAGAAACTCTGGAGGGTCAAGGTTGCTGCTTCCTGGTTTAAGATCTAGTGCAGACATGCCAGTTACTCCATCCGATTCAGATTGGGTTCCAACCAAGCTGTCATGGACACCAGCGCATCCCTTCAAGGAGCCACCTCCTGTAGAGAGAGAGACATGATTGGCTGTGTTTCCCTTTAAAGAGCCGCCTCCTGCAGTGAGACGCATGATTGGCTATGTGTCTCTGCAGGAGGCGGCTCTTTAAAGGGACACATAGCCAATCATGCCTCTCTCTGCAGAAGGCGACTCTTTAAAGGGAGAGCCATGATTGGCTGTGTGCCAGTGTGTCCCTTTAAGGAGCCACCTCCTGCAGTGAGAGGCATGATTGGCTGTGTGCCATTGTGTCCCTTTAAGAGGGTGGCACCCCCATTTGTACATGCAGAGAGAACCTATGCCTTTCTTTGTACATGTCTGATCCTTTAAGAAAGTAAAGGGTTAACTCCAGCAGGGCTTTTAAAGGAAAGGTGATCATTGGGTGATAATGGTGCCACCTGACAGAAATAACCCAGGGCCTGCACCAGAGGCTAAATCCCCCCCTTCCCCAGTAAAGCCTGTAATAACCTGGGAGGAGTCACTTTCAGCAGGCCAAACCATTGTGCCACGCGGTCACACCTTGTGCCGACACACACAGACCACAATTCATTGCAATCGAAGAGTCTGAATTAAGTCAGTGTTTCCCAAACCTGTCCTCGAGACCCTCAACCCGGTCAGATTTTGCAGATCACCTTGGGGGAAATGCAGACTGAATCCTGCAATCACCGAGCAGCAAATCATATCCCCTGTGCTTCAAATATCCTGCAAACCTGGCCTGTCAGCGGCTCCTGAGGACAGGCGCGGGAAACACTGCTTTAAGGAATATGCACACGCTTCATACCGTGTCCTCCTGCTTTATGTCGGCACACTATTATTATTTCATAAAAGCATTTATTCATTCTTTGTATCCATATACAGTTGTGTTCAAAATTATTCAACCCCCAATGCTGTAAAGGGTTTTAGGGAATTTAGTGACATTTGTAATTGTATTCAGAATGAAATCCTACAAGGACTTTTTAAAGAACCATATGCAACTAAAATGACATCAATTGGTTTTGTAATACAGTAGTAAATGTTTCTTTTGTGAATTCTTCATTGACACAATTATTCAACCCCTTAAAGACTACCACTCTGAAGAACAGAGGTTCATTCAAGTGTTTTCAATCAGGTATTGAAAACACCTGTGGATGTCACGGAGCAGCAATAAAGCATAATAAGCACCAATTAGGCAGCTTTAAAATGACTGTGATACTCAGCTCCTTCTAGACATTTACTGGTGTGGTTACAAACATGGTGAAGTCAAGAGAATGGTCCAGGAAGACAAGAGAAGAGGTGATTACTCTTCACAGGAAGGGCAATGGCTATAAGAAGATTGCAAAGATGTTAAACATACCAAGAGAGACCATAGGAAGCATCATTCTCAAATTCAAGGCAAAGGGCACTGTTGAAACGCTACCTGGTCGTGGCAGAAAGAAGATGCTGACTTCGACTGCTGTGCGCTACCTGAAGCGTAGAGTGGAGAAAAGTCCCCGCGTGACTGCTGAGGAACTGAGAAAAGATTTGTCAGATGTGGGTACTGAAGTTTCAGCTCAGACAATACGGCGCACACTGCGTAATGAAGGCCTCCATGCCAGAACTCCCAGGCGCACCCCCTTGCTGTCTCCAAAGAATAAGAAGAGTCGACTGCAGTATGCCAAAAGTCATGTGGACAAACCACAGAAGTTTTGGGATAGTGTTCTGTGGACTGATGAAACAAAAATTAGAACTGTTTGGGCCCATGGATCAACGCTATGTTTGGAGGAGGAAGAACAAGGCCTATGAAGAAAAGAACACCTTGCCTACTGTGAAGCATGGCGGGGGGTCAATCATGCTTTGGGGCTGTTTTGCTTCTGCAGGTACAGGGAAGCTTCAGCGTGTGCAAGGTACCATGAATTCTCTTCAGTACCAGGAGATATTGGATGACAATGTGATGCAGTCCGTCACAAACCTGAGGCTTGGGAGACGTTGGACCTTTCAACAGGACAATGATCCCAAGCATACCTCCAAGTCCACTAGAGCATGGTTGCAGATTAAAGGCTGGAACATTTTGGAGTGGCCATCGCAGTCACCTGACTTAAATCCGATTGAGAACCTCTGGTGGGACTTAAAGAAAGCAGTTGCAGTGCGCAAGCCTAAGAATGTGACTGAACTGGAGGCTTTTGCCATGACGAATGGGCGAAGATACCCGTAGATGGCTGCAAGACACTGGTGTCAAGCTATGCTTCACGTTTAAAAGCTGTTATAACTGTAAAAGGATGTTGTACTAGTACTAAGATTGAATGTCACTTGGGGGTTGAATAAAACTGATAATGATGTGAGCACAGAAAAGACATTTGTGGTTATTTCATTATAAATGTTATGTTATATTTGTCTGACCTACACGTGCCTCTTTGATTTAATTGTAAGCAAGATGACTGAATGATCAAAATCAATGTCAAACTGGCCAAAACACTCAATTTCAGTGGGGGTTGAATCATTTTGAACACAACTGTAAATATTTACAAATGATGGTAACACTATGCATGAAATCCCGTGTTATATTCCCGCGCACCGGCGTATGTATCATGCTGCAGCAATACCCGAGCTGTGGTTCTTCATTTAACACTTTCACAGGACTCTGTTAAACGAGGAATTGGGCGGAGAGGTTTGCGGGTGCAATCAGCTTTTCAACACAGGTAGAGAGTGCTTATTCGTGTTTAAATAGGGTCATCTGCAGGACGCAGGTAGGGTTTGTGACCGCAGCACTTTTTTCTAGGTGATGGTTGTGTGTGAACAGCCAGGAAGACGTTGGGTATATAGAATTAACTCAGGATTTATTCCATTATGTAACAAACCTCTGCCGCTTTCACCGTGCTGCTAAAATACCAAACCATCAGGGGAAAAAAAAACGTCCTAAAAATAAAGATAACCCTCAATACGAGTGAATAAATGAAACAAAAAAGCCGCTTGCGCGACAAGCAGGTCAAGTGATAAACCCAAAAGGCTCAGCTGACATGTCCATGTTTCACACGTCTGGCACGGTCACGTTATGATCTTCATCCGTCTCCACCCCAACTTCCTCCTGTAACAGGTTTTAGATTGTTTGGGTAAAAATACTGAAAGAAAAAGAACAAACACAATTCGCCAGGGCGACAATACTCACATAGAACTGCTTCTTGCTTTTGGGATATCCTTCCAGAATGGCGTCAAATATCTCCACTGCCTTCATTAAAAAGAGAAAAGACCAGGTTACAACAGCATGTGATGTCACCGTAAGACTAATGACCTCATCGGTGCTGGACAGGCCAATGAACGCACGTCACCACAGAGCTGGTGGGGGGGGGGGGTTCTTGAACAGGGTAATCGGGCATCTGATGTGGGCAGAGGATAATGAGAATAGAGGAGAAGTTGTCCTCTGCTGGGGACTTTTTTCTCCAGTGGCGAAGCTTTAGGTTTCACGCCTGCATTAAGGTTTCCTTCGCTCCCGGGAATTCAGTCATTGGACCCGTGTGACCCGTCTATACAGACATGTTCGTGTGGACAGTCACACTTTGTAAAATTAGCTTTATGAACGAAACTGTCCAGCTCTCGATACCTCGGCCACAAGATCTTCTCCGCTGTGTACTGGGACTCCGTGCTGCTGATTCTGCTCTCAGCTTGCCCAATCTCCGCAACTGGAATACCGATCCGCTGCCTGCACTCCCAATCGATCAACGCAGCCTCCTAACACGGGGTCCTGCCGGAACTAGCTTTTTCCTCCAGACCTCTCGGCGCTGCGCAGGTAGGTCTCAACGCGATTACGGTCCCGATCTCCAGCACCCGTAAGACAGCGTCTGTACTCCAGCCTGGGTGCGATCCCTGACAGCTCTAACGTGTGTCCTCCACCTTTCACTGCTCCGCTCACTCTGCTTCTGCCTTGCACGAGGCTGTGAGGCTGCCGATCTCTTTCCTCTTCCCGTACCACCTCCTTCCTGTCCTCACGCAAAGGATGATGGTACATGTAGTTCAGTTTTGTCCAGCATAGTCTAACAAGGTCTCTGTCTCCCTCCGGTGGCAGCAATAGTTCAATGCACCAGAATACAGAGGTTTTTAAAGCAGCACTACACATGTATACCCAGACATCAGACGCCAGATACATGTATACCCAGACATCAGATGCCAGATACATGTATACCCAGACATCAGACGCCAGATACATGTATACCCAGAAATCAGACGCCAGATACATGTATACCCAGAAATCAGACGCCAGATACATGTATACCCAGACATCAGACGCCAGATACATGTATACCCAGACATCAGACGCCAGATACATGTATACCCAGACATCAGACCCAAGTAATATCTTCCAAGTACAGACTCCTCTCCAACAGTTTTTAGGACCAAATTAATTTGGGGTTTATTCATCCGATATATCAAGGGGAACCGAATTACTCTTTTAATTGTTCGTATGCCAGATTATCAATAGAAGTTAGAAGACCCCAGAGTCAGTTTTCCCCCTTGGATGCTTATACAGCTCATCCTGCTTGACCTCTCGGCTGCTTTTGACACTGTTGACCACCCCCTCCTTCTACAGACCCTCAACTCTCTGGGTCTCGGGGACACTGCACTTGCTTGGGTTGACTCCTATTTATCCAACAGGTCCTTCTGTGTGTCCTTTGCTGGTAACTCCTCCTCTTCATTGCCTCTATCTGTTGGTGTACCTCAAGGCTCTGTCCTTGGTCCTCTGCTCTTTTCCATCTACACCTCCTCCCTGGGCAAAATCATCAACAGCTTTGGCTTTAATTACCACCTCTACGCTGATGACACTCAGATCTACCTCTCTACCCCTGATCTCTCTCCCCCTGTCCTTTCAAAAGTCAGCGACTGTTTATCTGGCATCTCCTCCTGGATGGCCTCCCACCACCTAAAGATCAACATGTCAAAGACTGAGCTCCTACTTATTCCTCCCTCTAATGCCTCCCCACCTCCTGACTTCTCTATCACGGTGGAGGGTATCACCATCTCCCCATCAAACCAAGTTCACTGTCTTGGAGTTACACTGGACTCTGCTCTTTCCTTCATCCCCCACATCAAGTCTCTTTCCTCCTCCTGCCGATACCAACTGCGTAATATTTCCAGAATTCGGACATTTCTTACCACTGTCACCACAAAACAACTCATACACGCCCTGGTAATCTCCCGACTCGACTATTGCAATAATCTCTTATCTGGCCTCCCTCTGTCCCGCCTCTCCCCCCTACAATCCATCCTGAACGCCTCCGCCAGGCTAATTCACCTCACCCGCCGCTCTGTCTCTGCCGCTCCCCTCTGTGAGTCCCTTCACTGGCTCCCCATCCACTGCAGAATTAAGTTCAAAATCCTTATCCTTACCTACAAAACCCTCACTAACTCAGCGCCCCACTACCTGTCCTCACTAATCACCAAATACACCCCAGCCCGCTCCCTAAGGTCAAACAGTGACCTGCGCCTAGCTTCTCCCCGCATCACCTCTTCCCATGATAGACTGCAGGATTTCTCACGCGCAGCCCCCACTCTCTGGAACGCTCTCCCTCGTGCTGTCAGACTTTCCCCTAACTTCTCTTCCTTCAAACGCTCCCTGAAAACATTCCTATTTAGGGAAGCCTACCACCCAACTCACTGACGCAACCATCAATCACTCTCACCTTACAGTCCTCTCCTCCTGTTTCCAACCCCAACCCTCCTAGATTGTGAGTTCCTACGGGAATAGGGCCCTCATCTCCTCCTGTACTGTTTGTCAAATGTTGTTCAATGTATTGTAACCCTGTCTGTACTGTGCTTATTGTACAGCGCTGCGGAATATGCTGGCGCTTTATAAAATAATAATAATAATAAATAATAATACAGACAAATCCATTAATATTCGTGTGAGATACTTCCATCCCCATTGTTTTTCTTTTTTTGCTCTTTTTGTATCACTCATCTTTCTTTATAAATAGATATATTTTGCTGAACCTCAAACGCCTACGCCACCATTACACCAATTATGACCCCTCGCGGGAGATGTTAGTTCTGCCAAGGGCCCCCTTTAATTAATTTCTCCCCCCCCCGTAATTCAATCCTCTCCCCCTCCCCTGCAATTCATCCCCCTCTTTAATTCATCCCCCTCTTTAATTCATCCCCCTCTTTAATTCATCCCACTCTTTAATTCATCCCACTCTTTAATTCATCCCACTCTTTAATTCATCCCACTCTTTAATTCATCCCACTCTTTAATTCATCCCACTCTTTAATTCATCCCACTCTTTAATTCATCCCACTCTTTAATTCATCCCACTCTTTAATTCATCCCACTCTTTAATTCATCCCACTCTTTAATTCATCCCCCTCTTTAATTCATCCCCCTCTTTAATTCATCCCCCTCTTTAATTCATCCCACTCTTTAATTCATCCCACTCTTTAATTCATCCCACTCTTTAATTCATCCCACTCCCTTTACCTGTCCTCGGGAATAGTAGAATGAGGGGGCGGGGATAATCCCTGCTTCCCTCACCGGATCCTCCTTGATGCTGTGCCCGGAAGATGAGGGGTGCAGCGTGAAGGGAGATCCAGCGTGCAGCAGCGAGGTCCAGTAAAAGGGGGGCGGGAGAAGGAATTTGCACCCCCCTATTGTGGCACTCTGATGCCGCTTTCAGGAGACGGGTTGAACAGCTTTCTGATCTCTGAGTTTTGCTCGGCACACTCGCCTGTGATCCGTTTGCTGCACCATGTGAACGGAACACGGGAAACCGCCGAGCAAACATCCCGAATCGGTAAGAGGTTCAACCCGGCGTCTCCCCGAAGCAGCGTCAGTGAGTGCAGCATCGAGAGAAAGAGGGCACGCCCAGCTACAGCAGGAAAAGTGAGGCATGCAGAGCTGTTAGCGTGCCGGAAGTGACTTCTGCTGGCTGAAAATAAATAAAAAAAACAGCTGCCACTGGAATACGCAGCGCAGGCAGCACGATATAATTTATCGTGCAGCCTGTGTGTGCAGTTCCACCCGCCCACGCTTAATTTCCACTCACCAAATGCAAGCGGAAATTTTGACCCCTGTGTTAATGGATTGCTCTCTAACAGACAGAGGGTTGTGGTAAATGGAGTTTATTCGGCGCAAGGTCTTGTTACCAGTGGGGTACCTCAGGGGTCAGTACTTGGACCCATTCTATTTAATATTTTTATTAGTGATATTGCAGAAGGTATTAATGGAAAAGTATGTCTTTTTGCTGATGACACAAAGATTTGCAACAGGGTTGACGTTCCTGGAGGGATCAGCCAAATGACAAATGATTTAGGTAAACTAAAAAAATGGTGGGAGTTGTGACGATTGAGTTTTAATGTGGATAAGTGCAAGATAATGCACCTGGGACGTAAAAACCCAAGGGCTGAATATAGAATATTTGATACATCTGAGGAAAGGGATTTAGGGGTTATTATTGCAGAGGATCTAAGGGTAATAGAGCAGCAGGAAATGCTGGCAGAATGCTTGGAAATGCTGGCAGAATGCTTGGTTGTGTAGGGAGAGCCTGTATTAGCAGTAGGAAAAGGGAAGTGCTCATGCCACTGTACAGAGCACTGGTGAGACCTCACTTGGAGTACTGTGTGCAGTACTGGAGACCGTATCTCCAGAAGGATATAGACACCTTAGAGAGAGTTCAGAGAAGGGCTACTAAAATGGTGTACGGCTTGAAGGAGAAAAGTTACCAGGAAAGGCTTAATGATCTTAACATGTACAGCTTGGAAAAAAGACGAGACAGAGGAGATATGATAGAAACATTTAAATACGTAAAGGGAATCCACAAGGTAGAGGAAGGGAGTATATTTAAAAGGAAACAAAGTAGCAAAACAAGAGGACATAGTCTTAGATTAGAGGGGCAAAGGTTTAAAAGTAACATCAGAAAGCATTATTTTACTGAGAGGGTGGTGGATACATGGAACAGTCTTCCAGTAGAAGTGGTAGAGGCCAAAACAGTAATTGAATTTAAGCAGGCATGGGATAGGCATAAGGCTATCCTAAACAAAAGATAAATCCAGGTAAAGTATCCATGTAATTGGGCGACTAGATGGGCCGAAAGAAACATAGAAAATGTCGGCAAATAAGAACCTAACTGGTTTGTGTGTACACACACTAAAGTTGAATTTATTGGATATGAATTAAAAGAAAACAATGACGTTTCAGCTCATCAGAGGTGGGGGGGGGGGGGGATGAGTCTATGCTTTTACTATATTCTATACCTTGATAAAGGCTCTCTCTAAAAGGAGCTGAAACGTCGGTCTTTCTTTAAATGCATATCCAATAAATTCACCTTTTTAGAAGTCTCGCAGTGCTCCCATATCTTTGTTGTTTGTAGATTTTTCTTATTGGGCAGCACCTGGGCAATGCAATGTTTTTCAATTTAACCCATGGGAGCGCGTGCTTTTTCCACTCCGGTGATATACATATATTCATTTAAGTTATGGTGGAGGGAAAGACAGTGAGATTAAAAGCCTCCGCACAGCAAATAAAGTTTAATATTGCAGAGGACATTTACACAGCCCAGCAATTCAGAGAACTGCTTCACAGAGCTCATGTAATGTGCTACATTCCCCACATGCAGCAAAGAACTCTGGGTAGGACATGCAAATTAAGTCCACAACTTCTCACGTTTTTTGCATCCGGGGTCTGTTTTAAACACAGAACCCTCCTCGCCAGTGCCGTGTCATACTAGAGGGCTTTTCTTTTTTTTTTTTAAAGCAAAAGGTGTAGAGGCATCCTCATTAAGGAATCACCGGATGCCGCGGGACAAAAGGGGGGGGGGGGGGAGGAGTTATTTTATGCATTAAAATAAGCAGTAATTCGGCAGCAGCAGCTGTACAGTTATTTAAGAGGGAAAGTGGGATAAATTTTACACGTTCCTTTAAAAGGCCCAGAAAGTGGCACTGGGAAGGCATTTCCATAACCCAGGTGTGAGCAGACTCAGCCTTTCCACAGAGATTCGGAAGCTTCTTACCATTCTTTTTCTCTTCCTCCATTCTTTACAGAATTGCTTCCGTTCACCGTATACCTGGAAGAGAAACGGGACAAAGGGATCCATAAAGAAAGCTTTCATATATTAAACCCCAACGAAACTTCATGATGGTAGAAGGGGTGCAGCGCTTTAAAAAGGAGGGGGTGGCCAGCATTATTACCATATGGAGTGGGTGGGGTCTACATCTGGCCAGGCCCTCTTTAGGAGTCGCCCTAAATTAACCTTTTTATTCTCAGATTTGTAAATGAACGTATCTGCACCTTCTCCTTTTCCTCTGGGGTCACGTGGTCGGTGGCAGACTTGATTTTCTCCAGTTTGCTCTGGTACCCGGCACACTCTTCCTTTAGCTTTGCGGTTTCTTTCACCAGCTCTTCTGTCGTCATTGAACTGGTCAAATCCTTCAGCTCTGAAAACCAGGGTATAAATCTCTTAGTGGGCATAACGTGGGTATCCGGTGAGGAGACACTGCACAGCCTGTGCCATGGAAGCAACGAAAGCCCAACAATATGAAACGCAACATGGAGCGCGATTCACTGGATGCCAACTATCACAAAACCCCGCACAGTGGCCTCTGTATGGGGAATGGTGGAAAGGAGGCGGCGGCCACCACGGCATGGCACAAAGGAGGCGGCGGCCACCACGGCATGGCATAAAGGAGGCGACAGCCTCTCCAAATGCATTAGGCACCATTTAATCTTGTGATTGTTGCAATACTGACAGGAAACACCTTTTACCGCATTCCGTGAATTAATCAGTTACATGTACGCCCATTGTTGAAAAGGACAATACGTGTACCTCACGCTTAAGAAGTGACAGTAATCGAGTTGCTTCACATTTGCTAGATCCATTCCTCTTCTCTGTAATTATTTCCTGCCTTTAGGGAGTTATTCCTGTTTGGGCAGGAGGGAGACGTCTGCGGACTCCTCTTTCAAACACACGCGCTTTACTTCCCTGCTCAGGTGCTGCAGCGTTCCAGCTTCAAATTAACGGCCAGGTAAGCAAAGTGCATGCGTTCAGGTTAGGAGGTAGAGCTATGGAAACTTCAGAATTCCTCCAAAAAAAATGTCAGAAGTAAAAAAGGAGGAAGACTTTGACACGGCCGGAATGTCCCTTGAATAGTTGAGGCCTCTGTACAATCTTTTAATAATGCACCAAAAAGTCACGCTGTCAGCCAGCAGCTTACACTTAAAATTGAGAACCAGTTACAACAAATGGTACAATACATATATATAAAAAACACACACACGTCTTCATGATAGGAGTATCTATGTGCATATACGGAGCCAGTATTTACACAGGCTCTAACCCACGTGAGCTTCATCAGATGGTGAGGTCCTACAATTCCCAGAATGCTTTGAATGTAATGGACTGACAGTTGTAAGTCAGAACTAGGGCAGACCCCCCCCCCCCATGTTCTTCATTTTTATAATCAGAGCGCACTGTATTTTATCTGTGATTTACCAGTGGTGGGCTGTGAGAAGGGAGGGGTTAACATTAACCCACAAGAGATAAAGACAAGTCTCATATTCTTATGGCTGTGGAAAACGCGAGGGGCTGCTGGCAATACCTTTCCTATAGGAAGTAATGTCTTGCACTTTTTCATGTAAAGCCGTACGGAGGCCGGTGTATTGCTTAATGGTTTGAGATTCTGCTGCACAGCATCATTACATGTGACCGAATCCCTGAGAAAGAGTTTAATTGCTGGAGAGATCGAGCCATATCTCAGAGACTATTCACTGCGTCTGAATGAAGGATTGGGTTAGGTTGTATGACGGGGTGACCTTTATACCTGACTCGAGCTGGCGACAGCTTTGCTGAGATGTTTGCAGCTCTCCGGAAAGCTCTGCAATCTTGGAATCCAGATCTTTAAGGTCTGCGTCGCTCACACTGCAAAACTGATCCTGGAAAAACCAAAGACGGAAATGATGGCAACGGAAAGTGTGCAGGAATGTTGTGGCCGGCGAAGCTGCACGCTGCTGCAATTACCTGATTTGCAAAGTAGATTTTCTGCTTTCCGTACACCTTCTCTTTGATTTTTCCTTGCTGAGCAAGAAGCTCCATCGCTTTCACCACGACCTAACATGCCGGGAAGCCATTCATCAGATTTCTAATACTGATACAAAACGTGTGGGGGGTGAATCAGGGGCTGCCGCCGCTTATCTCGTGGGGGGGGGTGAATCAGGGGCTGCCGCCGCTTATCTCGTGGGGGGGGGGGTGGAATCAGGGGCTGCCGCCGCTTATCTCGTGGGGGGGGTGATTCAGGGGCTGCCGCCACTTATCTTGTTGGGGGGGTGGGTGATTCAGGGGCTGCCGCCGCTTATCTCGTGGGGGGGGGGGTTGATTCAGGGGCTGCCGCCGCTTATCTCGTGGGGGGGGGTTGATTCAGGAGCTGCCGCCGCTCATCTCTGGAGGGGGGGGGGGGGGGATTCAGGGGCTGCCGCCACTCATCTCTGGAGGGGGGGGGAATTCAGGGGCTGCCACTGCTTAGCTCAGGAGGGGGGTGTGTGATTCAGGGGCTGCCGCCGCTTATCTCGGGGGGGGGGGGTGATTCAGGGGCTGCCACCACTTATCTCGGGGGGGATTCAGGGGCTGCTGCTGCTTATCTCGGGGGGATTCAGGGGCTGCTGCCTGCTTATCTCGGGGGGATTCTGGGGCTGCTGCTGCTTATTCTCGGGGGGATTCAAGGGCTGCTGCTGCTTATCTCGGGGGGATTCAGGGGCTGCTGCTGCTTATCTCGGGGGGATTCAGGGGCTGCTGCTGCTTATCTCGGGGGGATTCAGGGGCTGCTGCTGCTTATCTCGGGGGGGATTCAGGGGCTGCTGCTGCTTATCTCGGGGGGATTCAGGGGCTGCTGCTGCTTATCTCGGGGGGAGTCAGGGGCTGCTGCTGCTTATCTCGGGGGGATTCGGGGCTGCTGCTGCTTATCTTTCGGGGGGATTCAGGGGCTGGCTGCTGCTTATCTCGGGGGGATCAGCTGCTGCTGCTTATCTGGGGATTCAGGGGCTGCTGCTGCTTTATCTCGGGGGGATTCAGGGGCTGCTGCTGCTTATCTCGGGGGGGGATTCAGGGGCTGCTGCTGCTGCTTATCTCGGGGGGGATTCAGGGGCTGCTGCTGCTGCTTATCTCGGGGGGGATTCAGGGGCTGCTGCTGCTTATCTCGGGGGGGGGGATTCAGGGGCTGCTGCTGCTTATCTCGGGGGGGATTCAGGGGCTGCTGCTGCTTATCTCGGGGGGGATTCAGGGGCTGCTGCTGCTTATCTCGGGGGGATTCAGGGGCTGCTGCTGCTTATCTCGGGGGGAATCAGGGGCTGCTGCTGCTTATCTCGGGGGATTCAGGGGCTGCTGCTGCTTATCTCGGGGGGATTCAGGGCTGCTGCTGCTGCTTATCTCGGGGGGGATTCAGGGCTGCTGCTGCTTATCTCAGGGGGGCATGGCTGCTGCTGCTTATCTCGGGGGGGATTCAGGGGCTGCTGCTGCTTATCTCGGGGGGGATTCAGGGGCTCGGGGGACAGGGCTGCTGCTGCTGCTTATCTCATTCAGGGGCTGCTGCTGCTTATCTCGGGGGAATTCAGGGGCTGCTGCTGCTTATCTCGGGGGGATTCAGGGGCTGCTGCTGCTTATCTCAGGGGGCATTGAGGGGCTGCTGCTGCTGCTTATCTCGGGGGGATTCAGGGGCTGCTGCTGCTTATCTGGGGGGGATTCAGGGCTGCTGCTGCTGCTTATCTCAGGGGCTGCTGCTGCTGCTTATCTCGGGGGGGATTCAGGGGCTGCTGCTGCTTATCTCGGGGGGATTCAGGGGCTGCTGCTGCTGCTTATCTCGGGGGGATTCAGGGGCTGCTGCTGCTGCTTATCTCGGGGGGATTCAGGGGCTGCTGCTGCTTATCTCGGGGGGGGATTCAGGGGCTGCTGCTGCTCATCTCGGGGGGATTCAGGGGCTGCTGCTGCTTATCTCGGGGGGATTCAGGGGCTGCTGCTGCTTATCTCGGGGGGGATTCAGGGGCTGCTGCTGCTTATCTCGGGGGGATTCAGGGGCTGCTGCTGCTTATCTCGGGGGGGGTTCGGGGGCTGCTGCTGCTTATCTCGGGGGGGATTCAGGGGCTGCTGCTGCTGCTTATCTCGGGGGGGGATTCAGGGGCTGCTGCTGCTTATCTCGGGGGGATTCAGGGGCTGCTGCTGCTGCTTATCTCGGGGGGATTCAGGGGCTGCTGCTGCTGCTTATCTCGGGGGGGATTCAGGGGCTGCTGCTGCTTATCTCGGGGGGATTCAGGGGCTGCTGCTGCTGCTTATCTCGGGGGGGATTCAGGGCTGCTGCTGCTTATCTCGGGGGGGATTCAGGGGGCTGCTGCTGCTTATCTCGGGGGGATTCAGGGGCTGCTGCTGCTTATCTCGGGGGGATTCAGGGGCTGCTGCTGCTTATCTCGGGGGGATTCAGGGGCTGCTGCTGCTTATCTCGGGGGATTCAGGGGCTGCTGCTGCTTATCTCGGGGGGATTCAGGGGCTGCTGCTGCTTATCTCGGGGGGATTCAGGGGCTGCTGCTGCTTATCTCGGGGGGATTCAGGGCTGCTGCTGCTGTTATCTCGGGGGGATTCAGGGGCTGCTGCTGCTTATCTCGGGGGGATTCAGGGGCTGCTGCTGCTTATCTCGGGGGGATTCAGGGGCTGCTGCTGCTGCTTATCTCGGGGGGATTCAGGGGCTGCTGCTGCTTATCTGGGGGGGATTCAGGGGCTGCTGCTGCTGCTTATCTCGGGGGGGATTCAGGGGCTGCTGCTGCTGCTTATCTCGGGGGGGATTCAGGGGCTGCTGCTGCTTATCTCGGGGGGGGATTCAGGGGCTGCTGCTGCTGCTTATCTCGGGGGGGATTCAGGGGCTGCTGCTGCTTATCTCGGGGGGGATTCAGGGGCTGCTGCTGCTTATCTCGGGGGGGGGATTCAGGGGCTGCTGCTGCTTATCTCGGGGGGGATTCAGGGGCTGCTGCTGCTTATCTCGGGGGGGATTCAGGGGCTGCTGCTGCTGCTTATCTCGGGGGGGGATTCAGGGGCTGCTGCTGCTTATCTCGGGGGGGGATTTCAGCTTGGCTGCTTATCTCGGGCGGCTGCTGCTGCTTATCTCGGGGGGGATTCAGGGGCTGCTGCTGCTTATCTCGGGGGGATTCAGGGGCTGCTGCTGCTTATCTCGGGGGGATTCAGGGGCTGCTGCTGCTTATCTCAGGGGGCATTGAGGGGCTGCTGCTGCTTATCTGGGGGGGATTCAGGGCTGCTGCTGCTGCTTATCTCGGGGGGGGGGATTCAGGGGCTGCTGCTGCTGCTTATCTCGGGGGGATTCAGGGCTGCTGCTGCTTATCTCGGGGGATTCAGGGCTGCTGCTGCTTATCTCGGGGGGGATTCAGGGCTGCTGCTGCTTATCTCGGGGGGGATTCAGGGGCTGCTGCTGCTTATCTCGGGGGATTCAGGGGCTGCTGCTGCTTTCTCGGGGGGGATTCAGGGGCTGCTGCTGCTTATCTCGGGGGGGATTCAGGGGCTGCTGCTGCTTATCTCGGGGGGATTCAGGGGCTGCTGCTGCTTATCTCGGGGGGATTCAGGGGCTGCTGCTGCTTATCTGGGGGGATTCAGGGGCTGCTGCTGCTTATCTCGGGGGGGATTCAGGGGCTGCTGCTGCTTATCTCGGGGGGATTCAGGGGCTGCTGCTGCTTATCTCGGGTGGGGGGGATTCAGGGGCTGCTGCTGCTTATCTCGGGGGGATTCAGGGGCTGCTGCTGCTTATCTCGGGGGGGATTCAGGGGCTGCTGCTGCTTATCTCGGGGGGGATTCATGGGCTGCTGCTGCTTATCTCGGGGGATTCAGGGACTGCTGCTGCTTATCTCGGGGGGATTCAGGGGCTGCTGCTGCTTATCTCGGGGGGGGGGGGGGTGATTCAGGGGCTGCTGCTTATATCGGGGGCGATTCTGGGGCTGCTGCTGCTTATCTTGGGGGGGGGTGATTCAGGGGCTGCTGCTGCTTATCTCGGGGGGATTCAGGGGCTGCTGCTGCTTATCTCTGCGGGGGGGATTCAGGGCTGCTGCTGCTTATCTCGGGGGGGATTCAGGGGCTGCTGCTGCTTATCTCGGGGGGGGGATTCAGGGGCTGCTGCTGCTTATCTCGGGGGGATTCAGGGGCTGCTGCTGCTTATCTCGGGGGGATTCAGGGGCTGCTGCTGCTTATCTCGGGGGATTCAGGGGCTGCTGCTGCTGCTTATCTCGGGGGGATTCAGGGGCTGCTGCTGCTGCTTATCTCGGGGGGGATTCAGGGGCTGCTGCTGCTGCTTATCTCGGGGGGGATTCAGGGGCTGCTGCTGCTTATTTCGGGGGGATTCAGGGGCTGCTGCTGCTGCTTATCTCGGGGGGATTCAGGGGCTGCTGCTGCTGCTTATCTCGGGGGGATTCAGGGGCTGCTGCTGCTTATCTCGGGGGGATTCAGGGGCTGCTGCTGCTGCTTATCTCGGGGGGATTCAGGGGCTGCTGCTGCTGCTTATCTCGGGGGGATTCAGGGCTGCTGCTGCTTATCTCTGGAGGGGGGATTCAGGGGCTGCCGTCACTCATCAGAGGGGGGGTGATACAGGGGCTGCTGCTTACCTGGGGGGGGGGGCTCGATTCAGGGGCTGCCACCGCTTATCTCGGGGGGGATTCAGGGGCTGCTGCTGCTTATCTCGGGGGGATTCAGGGGCTGCTGCTGCTTATCTCGGGGGGATTCAGGGGCTGCTGCTGCTTATCTCGGGGGATTCAGGGGCTGCTGCTGCTGCTTATCTCGGGGGGGATTCAGGGGCTGCTGCTGCTGCTTATCTCGGGGGGATTCAGGGGCTGCTGCTGCTTCATCTCGGGGGGGATTCAGGGCTGCTGCTGCTTATCTCGGGGGATTCAGGGGCTGCTGCTGCTTATCTCGGGGGATTCAGGGGCTGCTGCTGCTTATCTCGGGGGGGATTCAGGGGCTGCTGCTGCTTATCTCGGGGGGATTCAGGGGCTGCTGCTGCTTATCTCAGGGGGCATTGAGGGGCTGCTGCTGCTGCTTATCTCGGGGGGGATTCAGGGGCTGCTGCTGCTTATCGGGGGATTCAGGGGCTGCTGCTGCTTATCTCGGGGGGATTCAGGGGCTGCTGCTGCTGCTTATCTCGGGGGGGATTCAGGGGCTGCTGCTGCTTATCTCGGGGGGGATTCAGGGGCTGCTGCTGCTTATCTCGGGGGGGATTCAGGGGCTGCTGCTGCTGCTTATCTCGGGGGGGATTCAGGGGCTGCTGCTGCTTATCTCGGGGGATTCAGGGGCTGCTGCTGCTTATCTCGGGGGGGATTCAGGGGCTGCTGCTGCTTATCTCGGGGGATTCAGGGCTGCTGCTGCTTATCTCGGGGGGATTCAGGGGCTGCTGCTGCTTATCTCGGGGGGGATTCAGGGCTGCTGCTGCTTATCTCGGGGGGGATTCAGGGGCTGCTGCTGCTTATCTCGGGGGGGATTCAGGGGCTGCTGCTGCTTATCTCGGGGGGGGGGGGGTGCAGGGGCTGCTGCTGCTTATCTCGGGGGGGGGATTAAGGGGCTGCTGCTCATCTCAGGGGGGGATTCAGGGCTGCTGCTGCTTATCTCGGGGGGGGATTCAGGGGGCGCTGCTGCTTATCTCGGGGGGGGATTCAGGGCTGCTGCTGCTTATCTCGGGGGGGATTCAGGGGCTGCTGCTGCTTATCTCGGGGGGATTCAGGGGCTGCTGCTGCTGCTTATCTCGGGGGGATTCAGGGGCTGCTGCTGCTTATCTCGGGGGGGGATTCAGGGCTGCTGCTGCTTATCTCGGGGGGATTCAGGGGCTGCTGCTGCTTATCTCGGGGGGATTCAGGGGCTGCTGCTGCTTATCTCGGGGGATTCAGGGGCTGCTGCTGCTTATCTCGAGGGGGATTCAGGGGCTGCTGCTGCTGCTTATCTCGGGGGGGGGGGTGATTCAGGGGCTGCTGCTGCTTATCTCGGGGGGGATTCTGGGCGGCTGCTGCTGCTTATCTCGGGGGGGGGGGGGGTGATTCATCAGGGGCTGCTGCTGCTTATCTTGGGGGGGGGTGATTCAGGGGCTGCTGCTGCTTATCTCGGGGGGGATTCTGGGGCTGCTGCTGCTTATCTCGGGGGGATTCAGGGGCTGCTGCTGCTTATCTCGGGGGGGATTCAGGGGCTGCTGCTGCTTATCACGGGGGGGATTCAGGGGCTGCTGCTGCTTATCTCGGGGGGATTCAGGGGCTGCTGCTCTTATCTCGGGGGGGATTCAGGGCTGCTGCTGCTTATCTCGGGGGGATTCAGGGGCTGCTGCTGCTTATCTCGGGGGGATTCAGGGGCTGCTGCTGTTATCTCGGGGGGATTCAGGGGTGCTGCTGCTTATCTCGGGGGGATTCAGGGGCTGCTGCTGCTTATCTCGGGGGGATTCAGGGGCTGCTGCTGCTTATCTCGGGGGGGATTCGGGGCTGCTGCTGCTTATCTCGGGGGGGATTCAGGGGCTGCTGCTGCTTATCTCGGGGGATTCAGGGGCTGCTGCTGCTTATCTCGGGGAATTCAGGGGCTGCTGCTGCTTATCTCGGGGGGATTCAGGGCTGCTGCTGCTTATCTCGGGGGGGGATTCAGGGGCTGCTGCTGCTTATCTCGGGGGGGGATTCAGGGGCCTGCTTATCTCGGGGGGATTCAGGGCTGCTGCTGCTTATCTCGGGGGGATTCAGGGGCTGCTGCTGCTTATTTCGGGGGGATTCAGGGCTGCTGCTGCTGCTTATCTCGGGGGGGGATTCAGGGTGGCTGCTGCTGCTGCTTATCTCGGGGGGATTTCAGGGGCTGCTGCTTTGCTTATCTCGGGGGGGATTCAGGCTGCTGCTGCTGCTTATCTCGGGGGGATTCAGGGGCTGCTGCTGCTGCTTATCTCGGGGGGGATTC